>APFE030878488.1:59925-106672 GCA_000404065.3 Pinus taeda
TCTGCGAACCAACTTGGGTGACCAACGATGGCATGGATAATTTGTCTACCTTATTAGAGCAATGCCATGCAGTTCAAACTTCAAACTAGCAATGTATTTCAGGGGTGAAAATAATTTTCAAACCTGAGAATTCAAGCTAAGCAACTGTGCTCTGTGTAAATTTTGTAATTGTATAAATTCATATATAACGACAGTTCCTGAGATTTCTTGTTGCCCATAGTATTTTGTCATGTTTGCAGTAAACGCATGTTAGTCTATAGTCCACCCAATTATTTCCCACATGACATAGGTGTTGCTTCCATAGTTTGTATGTCAAATGTCATGCAAATTAAAAACACAAACTGAATGTCTCATATTCTTTGCCTGTCACTCCAGTTATCTCCCCGCTGTAATCCAGCCATCACTTGAGAAAAAAAGGAGAAGTTTTAAAAGGGAAAATTCATGTACGTGCTATATGGTCCAACAAATTTCCATGATACTGACCCTCTAAAATAACGCTTGTTGAAACCAAAAGACAGCACAAGATGTTATCCCGATACAGAACATGAGTAGCTTTGTACCACTTTAGGTCTATTAAATCATAAACTATAAGCAAGGCCATTTTTTTGGGAGCGTGGGGAAACGTCCCCTCAGGGAAGGGAAACGTTTCCCTTGCACGTCCCCCTGAGTTTCCTCCATTTTGGGAGCGTGGGGAAACGTCCCCTACTCGTCCCCAAGTCCCCGGAGCGCGGGGGAGCGAGGAAACTAGACCCCTAGGGGGGGCGAGTCCCTGTGGAACATTGCGTTGAAGAACAAAAAACTTTTTGTGAAATCTCTTGATATAAACTTCTACATTTTCACATTTGTTTTCCAGTTGTACATTAAATTCTTCTTAGTCAACAATTTCCTTACTTCAAGGACTGCATCTGTTCTATCTTCAATTCCCATTTCTTCTAGCTCTTCCTAGGTTTTTGAATTTAGGACTCTGATGATTTTGGTTGCCCTGCCAGGTTTATGGTCCAACTCTTCTTTGATATTTTCAATGGCCCTTTTAGCTTTCTCCAATAGTTGTTCTTGTTCGAAAATGATTTCTATGCAAGACTAGAAATATGAAATTCCAGAATTTATGTCTCTCCAAATCTGCTCCTTAGCTTCTAATAAATTTTGTGCATTAACTAATTCATCCAAATATTTTTCAAGCTGCTTTGTAAGCTTAAAATTCTTTTGGAACTCTGAAATGTATGCATTGTCTTCTTTTATCTTATTTTCCTCTGCCTTTTGCAATGGTGCCTTCAACTTCTCAATTTCTACATTTCTCAATGATAGATCAGCCATCGCTTTTGATATTTGCTCTATTGAATCATCACCCACTGATTATGTCTCTCCTGCAAGGGTTATTGTGCTAACAATCTACTCTTTTTCTTTGACTAATTTCTCCATCTCTGCCTCCATCCTTTGTATCTATAGATTATGTTCAACAATCATGCGCAACATAGTCTCTTTTTCATTCACTAACTCTCCCACCTCTTGAGCTTAAGGATGTTCTATTGTGGGCAAATTGAGTCTCCTACACAAAGCTTGAATGTCAACATTTCTATTTTTTATTAATTCTTGTGTGGCATCACCATCATTAGGATCCAATCCTAACTTGATGATATCTTCTAAATATTTAACCCTCGTATCTTTGAAGAGAGAAGACATTCTTTCTATCTTGACCTGAATGTGCATATTACTCAAAGAACTCTGCAGTTTTGAAACAGTCATGGCTGAATTCACCAACTTATTTACGTAAATCTATTTGGTCTATAGGGTGAATTTGTTTTGTATCAAAAGTAAAAAGAGAAGTTTTATAATCCTCAGCAGTCTTTGGATTTGGAACTTTTTGCTCTAAAGAAAGCCAACTGAAATTACTTGTTGTCAGGATCCAATACAGACAATAATCTGTTTTGAATAGATGTGGTCTTCTTCCAAAAATATGAATAAGTGGAAGACTTCAGAGATTCATTCTTCTTATTTATCTCTATGAATCTAGTAAATATACTCTGACTGCTAGAAGAAAGAGAAACTGATCGATCAGATATTGTTGGTTCCATTTGTCTCAAAGAAAATACAGGGCCGCTTGACACTAACATTGTTGTTGTTGGCACTTTTGTAGTTGTGGCCTCAAATGATTCTTCCTCTGTCTCCCTGGTTTTCCTTCTCTTGAAAACTCTAAATTTTGATGATTTTGATCCTGAAGGAGTAGGAGAAAGGCTTCCCATTGTTCTTTTAAGTTCTTTTTCCTTTAGGTGAGGAGATTAAATTGTTTGAGTCGGTGCCTGCTCTTCTCAAATTTTTTGCAGAGTATTCTCCTTCCAAACTTCCCTATTGGCAAACCGCTCAATTTCTGGCTTTGATTATGAATATGAGCAAAATTTTGTTCAAGTCTGATGGCTGCAATTTTTCCAGTTGGATCATAATGCCAATTGAAACTCAATTTAAACTTCATTTGGGCTAACAAATTCTCTACTTCTTTATTCGCTGCTCTGGCATTTGCTATGAAGGAACCAACTTGAGCCTTCAATTTAAATTGAGCCTTTGTTTTCTTGACACAAAATGAACTTCATCTACATTCAAGCTCCGCCTTATGAAAACCAAAGAAAAACTTCTTATTGGAAGAAATACCAGTAGCTTATAGGGTGACAATTCACAACCATAAACCCTAATCTCTGTGAAACTCTACTAATCTATCCATTTTAGGCTTTGATTTCTCTTGCCCTAGCTAACTTGCCCTAGGTTGGCTAAGCTTCAACTTGAGGACTTTTTGAAGGTTTCATATGCCATTGTCTTGCTAATATCCATTGTTGGAAACGTTTTCTTGGCACATTGACCTAAGGATAATCCATCTTGTTTGCTATTACTAAAGCCCTAGGTCTAGTGTGCCCTAATTAGGCCTCTCTAAGGGATGTGAATTTCCTTACTCTCATTGGTTGAGCCATCCTTTAAGAGCCTATTTTGCAGAGCAACTTGAGGACCTTGTGAAGGCTTCATATGCCATTGTCTTGCTAATATCCATTGTTGGAAACCTTTTCTTGGCACATTGACCTTAGGATAATCCATCTTGCTTGCTATTACTAAAGCCCTAGGTCTAGTGTGCCCTAATTAGGCCACTCTAAGGGATGTGAATTGCCTTACTCTCATTGGTTGAGCCATCCTTTAAGATCCTATTGTGTCCCCTTAAACCTTTAAGCCTAGAATATCTTTCATAGGTGACCTATCTACTAAGAAGCCTCCCATTGGTTGAAGTCCATAAACAACAGGTGGTAGTGCCCATGGTGACAGTGGGCCACACCTCATTGTTGTCACTTACTCTAGTGCTTTCCTTGTAGAGCAACCCTCTACAAGACCTGCCAGATTTTGTGGCAATAGTACTTCTTAATATACCTTTGGAAATAGGTCAAATTAGTGTCCCAGTATTTAGAATTCTTGAGTAAGTTTCGTTTCGAATGATGTTGATCCATTAAATGTTACATGCAATGATTTGCATGATTAGTATAACAATAACATCTAATCGTCAAACTTCTTTGTTATAGACAAACTTGAAAAGTGATTCTTTGGTATATATTCATTGATCATTACTTTTATGTTAAAATACAATTTCATCAACAGTGGCAAATGGACCTTCAACTGTAACTTGATCTATAAGGGTTTCCTTGTCAATCAATGGCTTGTCTTTATCAACAATAGATAAATCTTTATTAGCAACATTTGGTTTTCCAGTCCCCCACTGTATATGTGAGAGTTTCCCTATCCATCATTTGTACCTTGACTTCTGCAAGTGTTGTTAATTCAACAAAATCAGTTAATGTTTATATATCAAACATTGGAAGATGTAAATCCTTCCTCTTAAATCTTTTAACGTCAGTAAGCAAAATTTGACAATGAACTTTAGTCTTTTAGACAGTTGATATCTTTGTCCTTGTTTAAAATTATCTTTATCCAATAAACCTTCTTGAAATTTCTCTTGAGGTCTTGCATTTTTCTATTTTTTTGTGATTTCTGATCATTTTTGTTGATATTTTGCTATTTCACATTATAACTCATCAACTTCTGTAGCGAGACATCTAGATTCTAAACCATCCACAAATTCATTAATTGATATTATTTTGAGTTTACTCAATTTTTCCATTCCTCAATATGATATGGGTATGCAATGTTTGATTCTACAGTTGAATAATAGTGCTTTAACTATCTTCTATAACACTAAGTGGATGCACAAAATTGTGAGAATCCCACTAACAATTACTCAAATTATACTGGGGCTTAAATTATAATATAAACTTCACTTGAAATAGACCCCTTCCTTCTATAAATCAATATGAAACATAAATCCTCATGATTTTAAAAGAACGTTGGACAATTTTGGTTAATGCCTTCCACTTCCAACTTTACTGATATATCTCTCTTTGATAATATGATTTTCCATCTCTCATTGAGAATATGGAACATGGAATAAACCTTTATATTTCTTCTCATGAGTCGAACATTCGCCTTTTTGCATCATTTGATATATAAACGTTATTGCTCCTTTGTAATAAGTTGATTTTTTATTGCTTGACATTCCACTATCAATATGGATTGATTAGCAGTGATTTCACCTTTTACTAGGATATTGTTTGTTGGCTGGGGTTTTGAAGGTTCCATAATTTACCTTATGTACGGATCACAACAAATGAGGATTTCCCTTTTGACATTCTTTGTTGCCTTTTATTACAGTCACTATTTCGATGAAGACATTTCAGAAGATTTGGACTTAGAGTCACTGCCTCTGGTCACGGTATAAATAGAATGGCAGATTGTAATTTTTTATGAGACCATTGGGAAATTTGTAAAATACGTAAATGCAGTGATGCCCAACATATGATTTTCAAACACTTGTATAAATTACCACTGAAAGTGAATTTATGTCAAGAGGAAATAAAGCGGAAGGACCATAGAAGTAAAATATTAGATTTAGAGAGGAGCAAGACGAACAAATTGAGCTAGAAAATCAGAAAGTGAAAATTTCATCAAATACTTAAATTCAGTGATCCCCAATTTATGTTTTACAAACACCCATATAAATTACCATTAAAAGTGAACTTATGACGAGTAAATGAAGTGGAAGGACTATGGAAGTAAAAAATTAAATCTAGAGAGAAGCAAGACAAACAAGTTAAGCTAGAAAATCAGAGGATGAAGCAGACTAGAAAGAAAGTATATGAGGATCCAAAAGATACTGAAGAAGAGTTCAAAGAAGATTAACCAGAAACATCTCTGTCACTAGTGATATCAGCAATATTAACACCAGGGAAGGGATCAAAGAATTTAGCTGACAATACCGGTTTTCTACATTCTACTTAAGTGGGACACTCGGGAATGCAGAAGCAAATATTAACTGCAGTTTTTTCTCTGGGCATATTGTTCTTGTAGTATATTTATCTTGTAATGACTTGTATATGTGGTCAACAAGATAATTAGATGCCTCAAGAATATAATTACTTTATTTATTTATCAGTTATATCAAATAAGTTGCAAAGATGGTATCACAGACAGTAAAACATTTTAAAATTGGATGAATTCTATCATCGGCTAAAAAATTCTTTAATTGTGATTGAATTGAATTCATGAATTGAATCTCCATGCATTAAAAATGTAAAAAATAAAGTTTTCTGTAGCACTCAAAGAAAAAACACATTTTTAGTACCATAGAAAAATTGTCAAGGATAAGATGAAAGCCCAACAAACAACACCTATGGTAAGTGAGGATTTCAAGCTCTTACACTTGGTAGAAACCAAGCACAGAAACTACACAAACGAAAGAACAAAATTTTAATATCACAACCTAACGGCAATAAATACAGAGTCACAAAATTGAATCAAAAAATTGGTACATACAGTTTTTCCAACTCCTGTTGGACCTTTAAGCAAAAGAACATGACTTCCAGTGTTTTGCTGCACAAAGAAAAAAATAAAGAATCATTATTAGTGTCATCAAACAAGACTGACTGAAATAACAGCACCCAACAGGATTGACAGTGATGATGCCATCTAACATGAAAACCACAACCTATTATAAAATGGCAAGACTGTTGTGTTAGTATTCACTAAAATAGATCTTGAAGGAGAAATGCAAGAATCATTCTCATAATAAACATATTGTGGGAAAACATTCACTTAAAACAAGCTCAATTACTGGCACCATCTTTTGTCTGACATCTGCTGCTGAAATTTCCACATATTGGAAAGTTTATCACAATGAGATTCTTTTTAACTTCACTTTCTGTCTATAAAGGTGGCTAGTTTGTGTTAAAACTTAAAATGGCAGCTTTCTGGGTTGATGAAACCAGTGTGATTCTAAAGTCCCAAATGGCATGTTTGTGCTTGTACCTGTGCTTCTTTTGTGACTGTGCTTGCAAACGTGGTGAGGGCCAGGATAAATTCCTAGGCAAATTTGGCAGAATAGATATCACCTGCACTCCCTGTGACCTGGATTCTATTTAAATGCTGTAAGGTGGATACATGCAATGATATTCCTCCCATATTGGAGAAGGGAAAACTTGCTGCATCATGATAACAGGTAATTCCACCAACAAAAGGCTACAGAATCTTAATAATGGGGTTGATTAGCAGAGATTTCTCCCATATGTTATAAAATCTTCATTTACCTAAATATCTAGTTCTTAGTGACCTTTCACTCCAAGTATGAAAGGTACAAAAAATACTTGCATCATCAAATGTACTCAAAAACTAGAACACACAAACTATTTGAAGCAAACAAAGTTCGTTCTTCAAGTTAAATACTCCAAAAGACTTGGAATATGTAGATCTCCATTGAGGTACAAGAATGTATATTAAATATATGAATAAGAATGATGATACAATGAGAGTGAGAGGCTTGCTTATATACCAAGCAGGTGTCTCTTCATGGAGAGTCATGTCTCTTCAAGACTAATTAGCTAATCATTATTTATGATTATTATCATTTACATGATTTCCTATATATTTATTCATAACATTGTCTTCCTCCTCAAAAAGCTTTGTCCTCAAAGCTTGTCAATGAAAAGGTTTGATCTCTTTTTTGGTTTCGAATGCCTTTTCGTCTTAGAACAATCATCTTTGTCAATGCAAGTTGATATGATCTTCTAAGTGACAAACAAAACTGTCGCATTGAGAAGGGGTCAGACCATCCTAAATTAATCTTTTGTGGAATATTCTGATCACTAGAATTTTGTAACGACTTGTCATCATAGGACTCGATTGAGGTTACATCACTCTTCTCTAGAACATCAATTTGTTGTTTTTGTTCTGAATGGTCCCGATACGTAGCATGGTTGAGTTGTCTACTCTCATGATTCGAATGTCAATAGGGAACTTTTTTGGTTTGATTTTCCCTTATTAAGTGTGTGGAAATTGTTTGATTTACTTCAGGTGGCGATGTTGTTGAGTTGGTTACAAAACCTTCACTTGAGGTGTTTATCCTTTGAACTGCAACATCTAAGTGCGTCTTTTCTTCAACTAGTTTGCATTCTTCTTGAGTTATGATATTCATTAGATCCATATTCGTTCCTTTACCTTCAACTTGGATTGACGACTTCGACATTTCTTTCATGATAAGTTCTTCTAACTTATTTTCCAATGATTTCCTATCATCCTTAAGTTTTTTAATTTGAGTGAGTAAACTTCGATTATGGTTTCTGAGACGTAAAAGTTCCTCATTTTCTGAGTCAACTTTATTTTGGTATTCAAGCTTTTCAATTTTTAAACACTTGATTTGTTCTAATAACTTTTGGTTAAGGTTCTTTAAGCATAAACTTTCCTCTTCTTTTCCTGATAGATTTTCGTTGAGTTTCTTTTCAGAAATTTCATTTTCTTGTTCTCAGTGGTGTTTCTTCGCTTTACATTTTCTTACTTGTGTAAGTAACTTTTGATTATGTTCCTTCAAACATGAATTTTCCTTATTTTTGTTGGATATGACTTCTTCGAGCTCTTTCTGCTTCTTTGATATTGTTTCTGGATTCTTTTAAAACATTAGTTTCAAAATATCCTTAAGATCTTTTGCTGAAAGCATTATCAGTTTTGATTTTGTTATCATGTCTTGAAACGTGGCCATCTTCTTCCTATAAGGGAACATCAAGAATTTGTTTTCTGTGTTTAGAATGAACGTACCTAATTCCTTGAACCAAGGTCGACCGAGAATTATGTCAACCTCTTTGTCAAGCATAGTTACAACACAGAATTGAGATATGTACTCATAATGATCAATTGTCACTTGTAAATCATTAATTTCATATTCTTTTCCGCCAAAAAAACCTTCTCATTCACCTATATTTGGTTCTAGAATTAATAGTTGATTTGCCAAATTAATATTAATGTAATTATCTTCAATGTTTGGATTAATGGCAATGTTAATCTCTTTCCCTTGGATACACTCTTTTAATGTAAATAACATAAAATTTACAATTGGAATACCTTTATAGTATAACTTTCCTTCCATTCCTTTTGAATTAGACTCCATTTGCCTTTTTCAAGATGAAATTAGGGCTTTTGAAGATAACCCCTTCTTAATCTATATTATTATTTTCCTTGTATTACCTTTTATATCTCTTATAAAAATATCCTTCTTGATTTTAGATATATATATATATATATATATAAACTTTTTTATAACTCCTTTTATTTTTTAATATTTAATTTATGACCTTTATATCTCTTATAAAAATATCCTTCTGATTTTATATATATTGTTGATTTGGGGTAGCATCAGATGTGCTCTGGCCATGAAAATTGGTGGAGAGGCTAAAGCACATGAAATCTCCAAGACCCATAAATGGTTTGGACAGATTGTACCCGGTTTGGGAAATATTAAAATAATTAATATTTTTAATGGAGTTCCTAAGTCTTAACTTAAGAAAAATAAAATATTAATGAGTATTAATATTAAACTTAGGAAAAATAAAAATATTAATGAGTATTAATATAAAACTGGGTTAGAAGGTTCCAAAAGTCATGGATCAAGCCAAATCTAATCTTAGCCGTTGATTAGAGATTTAATTTCGGTTGTTGAAAGACCAACGAGAAAAGTATAAGAAGAGGCTTGAGAGTCAGTTGGAGAACACACCCGAATGATCAGTGATTCATTTTACTAGAGCGGGGTTGCTAAGCAAAGTTCAATCAATGATCAGTAGCGAGGGGCAGTGAGTACGAGGCAGAGAAGCAAAGACAATCCTAAGAGACCAGCACAGACGCAGAGAGAGCGAGAGCAACAGCCAGTCCAAGCTACGCAGAGCTTGGCAGAGACAATGCAAAGACCAGAGGGACTGTGTCATCCACGCAGAAGCTGCTAGAGTGACACAGAGGGTCCTAGAGGTTGTGCAGTGCCTCGAAGGTATAACACAAAGGGTCAGAGGGCTGACGCGAGTCAGCAAGAGGCTAACACAGAGGCAAAAAGGCCAGCTCTGAGCTTCAGTCGTGCCGGAGAGGGTTTCATGGGACAGGTTTTCTAAATACCTGTTTCCGAATATAGAGGTATTGTTGCAGTGTATTTTTCTTTGTCGGGTAAGCCGGTTACGCACCCAATTGTACTCAAATAGACTGCATAATAATATAACCCTCTAAATAGTTACACCGGTTTTCCCACATTAGGTTTTTCCATGGACATTTGTCCAAAAATAACGATGTCACTAGTGTGCTTGTTTTCTTTCAGTTGATGATTTGTAGATGTTGTGACTGTTTTGTGTTTATTTTAGTATTTAAATGTATCAAATAACTTGTTCGAATTTAAACAAGTAGAAGAAATAAACCAGCAGAATACAGATTAATTTTCTAACGAATAGACTTAAAAAATTCAACATGGTATTAGAGCGTGGTTGCAGATCACAAGAGAACTGAAGGCATCAGCTGAGCAGACCATTTGCAGCAGAATCAGTTGTCCCGAGTGACAGTAGTTGATCCTTGCAGAAGCAACAGACAAAGGGTTGATGCAGAGGGACTTTGTCATCAGTCTGGGCCAGAGAGAGCCCGGCACAGAGGCTGAGGAGGGCAGAGAGAGGCTCACGCAAAGGCCAGGAGGGCTAACACAGTTGGCTAAGGGAGTTGTTTTTCCAGTGCCAGCATTGCGCAGAACCAAGAGGCTCAATCCTTCAGTTGTTGGGCGAAGGAAGTTGTCGCCAGTTTGCGGGAGCGAAGCTGGTGGGGTACTGTGGTTAGAACAGTACCTAACAGGGCAAGACCAAGGTAGAGGGAGTTGTTGCCGAGGCGGATTTCTAGCCAAGGAATCCAGATCAGTGTTGTAGTTCCACATACGATCGGGGAGGAGCAACTTGACAGTTGGCAAAAGGATTTCCAGGAGGGAAATCAAGACTTAGAGGGAATCCAGAAGAGAACTTCCAGATGGGAAGTAGAGAGACTCGAAGGAGTCGAACAGAGAACTTCCAGACAGGAAGTAGAGAGACTCATAGGAGTCGACAGAAGAGCAGCGAGATGGTCATGAATGGACTGAGAGATCAGGATAGGTTGGACGGAACATCCAACTTGGCCCTCGCCATTCCTCGTACTTGTTGTTATCAACTGGGTCAACTGGGATAGCTATCGTCCTCCAGGCGAAGTGCTTGACACGATTCCTATCTAGAATGGATAGAATCTTGGCCTTCCAGACTACGAAATTTGAGGCTCCATCAAGTCTGTCTAGTCTCTTACCCCGTTCACTGCCATCTCGCTGCTCCTCTACTTCCTTCGTGGAAGTTCTCTGTTCAACCCCTGCTGAGTCTCTCAACTTCCCGTCTAGAAGTTCTCTGTTCGTCTCCCTCTGAGTCTCGATTTCCCTTCTAGAAATCCCTCTACCAATGTCGCGTTGCCCCACTTCGATCGCCTCTGCAACTGCACCACTGATCCGGATTCCTTGGCTAGAAATCTGCATCAGCAACAACTCCCCCCTCCTCAGTCTTACCCTGTTAGGTATTGCTCTGACTACAGTACCCCACCATCTCTGCTCTGCAACTTACCTACAGCCTCCTAAACCCCAGCAAGCTGAAGGTTAGAGCTCCTAGGTTGTGCTCAACCCCGGCACTAGCAAATTCGCTTCCTCAGCCAACTGCGTCAGCCCTCCTAGCCTCTGCGCAACCTCTTCTTGGCTCAATCTTGATGACGCAGACACTGCGTCACCCCTTCCTTGTTGTTACTCTGCTAGGAACAGCTTTTGTCACTCGGAACAACTGTTTTCTGTTGTTGCTACTCTACTCAACTGATGTCCTCAGTTCTCTTGTAATCTGCAACCACGCTCTGATACCATGTTGGAATTTCTAAGTCTAACACGTTAGAAACCCTTCATGCACTTTACTGATTTATTCCTACCTACTTGTTCTATTAATTAACAAGTTATTTACCATGTAAATACTGGAAATAAATATAAGTACATGTTCAACACATTACAGATCATCAACTAAAGGAAATAGAAACAAGCACACAAGTGACATCGTTGTTTTTTGACTAATGTCCCCGGAAAAACCCAATGCGGGAAAATAGGTCCAGCTATCTGAGGGTTTGATTTATTAAGCAGTTTCAGAATACAATCTGGCTGCCAAATCCGGCTCACCCAACAAAGAAAAATCTCGGTAGTAGCACCTCTCTACTCGGAAGCAGATATTCCAACTGAAGCACCAGATAAACACTCTGACAGCTCCACAGCCCCAATCTACCCCACGAAACCCCCAGCATCAACCTCTAGGGAATGCGTCAGCCTCTCTCTGGCCTAGCGTTAGCCCAGCGTCACTCTAGCTTGGCCTGTTTCAACCTCTGGAGGCACTGCGTCAATCCTCTGGGCCTCTGCGTCACCCACGCTGGCCCTCTTAGGCACTGCGTAGCTCCTGGCTACCTCTGCGTGAGCCCTGGCTAGCTCTGCGTGAACCCTTGGCTACTTCTACGTCCCTCTCTCTGGTTACTGCGTTGATCCTCCCGGTGCTATCTCTGCCTCTGCTTTTGTATTCACTACCCCTCAGCTGCAACTATGATCACTCTCTCAACTTTCTCAGCAAACCCAGCCCCAGAAAGTCGAAATCTTGATCTCTTGGTGTGTTCTCCAAGTGACCCTCAAGCCTCCTCTTATACTTTTCTCGTGGACAAATCAACAGTCGAGATTAAGTCCCTAATCAACGACTAAGATTAGATCTAGCTTGATCCATGACTTTTGGACTATTCTAACACAGTTTTATATTAATTCACATTAATATTTTAATTTCCCTAAGTTTAGACTTATGGACTCCATTAAAAATATTAATTATTTTAATATCTTCCAAACTGTTTAGAATCTACCCAAACCCTTTCTGAGTATTGGAGATCTCATGTGCCTTAGCCTCTCCACCAATTTTTGTGGCTAGAGCACGTCCGATGCTACCCCAAATCAACAATTCCTAGCAAGAAAAAGGCTTTGTAAAAGAAGTTGAATGGCCACCTACCTTGTAAAAGCACATTTGAACCATGGTCGCAATATTCATGTATGAATTCAAATTCAAATACAATTTGATGCAGAAAAGATACATAATGAAAAAAATCAAGTACGCCTCCAATACGGAAGTTAATATCTCATATATACTAAAATATGCATTTTCTTACAAATTTTTGAAGAGTTTCAACGTCAATAATTCCCAATAAAAAGAAAAAAAATCAACTTCTTTAAAATTTTGTGGTTTTCTTATCACAGGTACAACGTTGTATATTCCATATGAATGTGTATACTGTCAAGACTCAATATTGTCAACATCTGTCATGTCACTTAGAGGAAATGAACCTCGGTGGTGACAATTCCATTCCTTCCTCCCAACCACCCGGGATAACCCGAATTGACTTTATGGTTAATTTATATTTATCAGTGAAACATGAATCTCCGATCACTAGCAATTAATCGCGAGTCAAACTCTACTCTTCCCTCAAATGATCCGATTCAACTCTAGGCGAGTCAAACTCGCATTGACCAAGTTTGACTCCTAGTCAACATGATTTTGACTTGCAACTCACTGATTAATTGTGATTTGAGTGATCGAGGTGATTTTTAGCCCTCAACTCGGCAAGCAAGGGTTTTAACTTTTAGGGTTCCCGCATTTTTCGTTGCATGGTTTAATTAGGTTAAAAATTAAACGTCAGTCCATAACTCCATTTTCACTGCTCAGGCCCGCAACTCAAACACTGAGAAGGTAATAGAGGCATGATTTCAGTTTCAGTTTACGCTATGTAATAGAGTCGTAGTGTAATAGAGGTGTAGTGTGCAATGTGCTCTAGTGTTAGCTTCAGCATGTGCTCTATCAGATATTTCAGTACCAAACCATTATCATATCATTTCATTATCATACCATTATCATACTGCTTTTTAACTGATTAGTATGCAGTATTTTATAAACTTTTAGAAGCAGATGCTTCTGGTTCTATGTAGTCATTGGTTAGGACTCAGGACTCAGTGCTTTGGATTATATTTGGACTCATAACATATATGAGATACTTATTCATTCATGATATTTTGGACATCTATTGATATTATGCATTGTTTGGACATTGCTTTATTGAATATCAATGAAAAATGATTTTTTTAATTCAATATGTGTAAATCTTTATTTATTGAATTCACCGATTTTTTCCTGATTTTTTCCCGATCCAATTAAAACTTTTCGCTCTTTTGCCTCGCCGATTTATTGCCGATTCCGAGTCTGGTAACATTGATATTTATAGATATACTCAAGATTTTCTTAATAATTTTGAGGTTCTTGTTCAGCTTGTTATTTGGGTTTATGAGTCAACAGGAATCAAATACATAAGGTATACTATCAAATTTATCAGAAGTTGAACGTAATGTATTCCTACTGACCCAAAAAGTTTCACCAAATTTTGTACTAGTGCCGAGTTTCCATACAGCAAAAGTCAATACAGCTGAATCTTGCTACTATGATTTGAATAACTATATTTCTCCAAGAATTTCCCTTTATTAATATGGTTGTAAATATAAAAATTCATGGCCAGAAAACGTCTAGATGTGAGGTTTTCATATTACAAGTGCACTAAATTAATCCTAACGAACACTTCACCATATATTAAATTCTTGGTCAACCAAGAAAGGTCCTGGCCAACCCTGAGTTAAAAGGGTTGGTCCTGCACCTATCAACCCAGACAGCCAGCTAGTAAGGTCCTCTTCAACCCTTTCTACAAGATTGATCTGGATCATTTCAATCCTGGTGTAGGTCAGGTCATGTGCCTGCCTTGTGCAATCCTGCACCCATCTTACCGTACTGGTCCTCGTTAAATTTTCTAACCCCAGCAAATTGGAAAATTACTTCATAGTAATTTTCTTGCTGATTTTCAATTTTAATTTTCAGCTTACTGAATAAAATGCACTACTGGGATTTTTAACTGGTAGAAAACAAAAATTTCAGTGGAAGCAAATTAATCAATTTCAACACATACACAGAAATATTTTCCCTTCAAAATTTAGCTCTTCATTCAAAATTACTTCCATGATTACAAGCACTCCCTTACTGGGACAATGGCCCACAAAGAATTTGCTGGAAAAATTACGGCAAATAAAAGCCTGGCAAATCTGCCCCTGAAGAAACCCAATGTGCATTCATGCAACCTTTCAGCCTGTACTCCATATGTGCAACCTGCCTGTTCCAAAACCCACGGGCCACAACGCATGTGCCGCCTGAACTTGTACTTGCACACCACGTCCAACTTGTACTTGCACACCACGTCCAAACTCTCTTTGCCCTGCTGTCACATGTGCATCCCGATTTATCCTTGCTGTGGCATGTGCAACCTCTCCTATGCTCATTTGGCCCCACACATGCAATCTGTGTGCTCTCTTGCTGTGGATTTGATGCTCAGAAAATCTGTACGGCTCCTTGCTGAACAGCCTTCACTTTATTTTCTGAATCTGAATTTCTTCTTGCTGCTGCACTGTTTTCTCTCCCTTAGCCTAACCACTCTCTAAGTTACTCCTTGAGTCACTGTCTTTCATGCCTCAATCACTCTTTCTTGTGTCTTTCTCCTTCACCTAACCTTGCTTTCATAATCTTAGGTTGTTGACTACATCAATTAACCATTGATGACCAAGTCTCCATGACCCTAATCTCCAAAGAGATTGACAATTGAGATTAACTCCCAATCAACAGTCGAGATCCATCTAATTCACTACTGTAAAATCATTTGCATATTATTACATTAAACTCACTTTTTCATAAAAGACAATTCACTTTAATAATTCCTTTAATTAAAGTGAATTTCCTAATGTTGAAGGCTTTGGATGACTTCCACGCATCTAGACACTTAAACATGCGCAGAAGTACCTATCTAAGCTACAAACATCAATAGTCCCTCCTACCGAGGAAGGTATTGTGCACCACTCAAGCTTGTCTCTATAAAACACAAGCTTTCCCTTGACCAAGGGTTTGGTCAAAATGTTTGTAACCCGCTCATCTATGGAGATATATTGTAGTTTAACTACCTCTTTTTGGATCATGTTACTGATGAACAGATACCTAATCTCAATATGCTTGGACCTATCATGGAACATTGGATTCTCAGAGAATTTGATACAACTCTAATTATCACAATATATGACTATGGGCTCCAACCCCTGAGCAAATAACCCTGCAAGTAACTTGTGAAGCCAAATGGCCTAACAACTCGCCACACTTGCTTCCATATACTCTACCTATGTTGAACTGGGTGCCAAGGAAGTTTGCTTCCTTCAAAACAAAGATATCATCATTGATCCAAAACTGAAGCAACACCCTTAGGCACTTTTCCTATCTGCTACACTCCCTACCCAATTTGAGTCTGTATATCCCTACAAGCTCACTCCATCAACTACAAAATACCTCAGACCATACTCCACTATACCTCTCAAGTACCTCAACAAATGTTTCGTTGCTACCCAATGCAACTGCCTCGACTCCACCATGAACTAACTCAAGGTGTTTACAACAAAGCACATATCTGGCCTAGTGTTTACCAAATACATCAAGGACCCTATCAACTATCTATACAACATGGGATCCACCAACTCTGAATCTAAAGTCAAAAACTTCTTCAAATTGGTTTTCATAGGTGTAGCCATAGGGTTATAGTCCTCCATCTCAAATCTCCTCAGGATCTCCATTGCATACTTCCCTTGACCAAGGAAGATCTCTCCCAACCTCTACCATACCTCTAACCCTAAGAAGTAATGTATCAAGCTTGAAGGTTGTGGACGACTTCCGCACATCTAGACACTTAGACCTATGTCGAAGCATCTGTTCAACTGACAAACATCAACAGTCCCAAATGCACTAGCCAACCCTTAGAAATGTTGTGAAAGGTTGGCCTTAATGGTTTTGTTCCTAATCGATCAACCCTGGAGGAGTCTAGGGAGATCTTCCCTGATCCAATCTTAGCAACGTTCAAAGATTTTATGGTGGTAAAAGGCTAGGGAATTTGTGGCATAATATTAGTACTAACAATTGGAGTTGTCGCCATGAATTGTGAAGTATGTGGTAGTTAAGTGCACCAAATGAATTCGCCACATCAGATTTACTAACACTACTTAAATTAGTATATGAATTTAGACAATTTGATGGACCAAAGGTCATATTATGTACACTGGTGTTTCTTAAACAACGACTTTTGGCGTGATAATGAATTGATTTAGCAGACTTTTTCATCTATTCTCTATTGATGTTAATAACTCGAATAGGTGCTTCTACATAGGCTAGGTGTCAAGCATGCAAAAGATGTTAGATCGCCTCTTTAGGTTCTTGTTCATGAGTAAGTGACTTCTATAATCTCTTTCCCAAGTTTAACTTAGGACAAATACATTAATTAATGTTGACTATTGAGCTAAGTTTCTAAGGATAAATAATTTAATTATGTAAGTGATCTAATGGGTAGTGTTCATAGGAGAAAAAAATTCTCCTAGATGGTCCTCAGTCGATAGCCAACAGCTCTTGCAGCCTCCAAATAGCTCGATGTGCCACCATCTCTGCCACCTGAGCCTGCCATGTGGTCCCTCGCCCATCTGTTATGATCATATGTTTGAAGGTGGGCCTCCTGACCCCGAAGGTATGGCTTTCCATTGGTGTAGTTGAGTAATTTTGTTTACTTATCATGGACACTTTTGGGCATAGATTGGTGGGGGGATTTGGCAGAAACAGTGGGATAGGTATGTACTCTTGTCTCCTTTGCCCGATTTGGTGGTTAGCCTTGTATCCTAGTCCTGTCGGATCTCCTTTACTGGCCATTAGCTTTAGGGCTAGCACTACATGGGAAATCCCAATTTTGGTTGCATGGTCCCGCTTCCCAACACCATTTACATCACTCCCCTCTGCTCATTTTAACCCCATTCATCACTTTTCCCATCCGGGTGCACGTGTCCACTAGGTCCACATAGGGTTAGCCTCCCCCCCTTGTCCACACTTTGGGTTTGTTACCCACCATTTTGTGGGTGATATCCCTACGAGAACCTTTTTTCTCCAAGATGGTCCTCAGTCGGCAGCCCCTGTAGCCACCAACTAGCTCATTGTTTCATTTCTCTGCCACCTGAGCCAGCCATGTGGTCCTTCACCCATCTATCATGATCATATGTTTGAAGGTGGGCCTCCAGAACCTAAAGGTATGCCTTCTCATTTGATAATTGAGTATTGTAGTTTTCTTATCATGGACACTTTTGGGCATGGATTAATGGGGGGATTCGGCGGAAAGAATGGGTTAGGTCTGTGCTCTTGTCCCCTAGTCCCCTCTGGATGATTAACCTTCGATTCTAGTCCCGTGGGATCTCTTTTACTGACCATTTGGCTTTAGGGATGGTATTTCACAAGAAACCCTGATTTTGGTTGTGTGGTCCTGCTCCCTCATCCACATATATTACCCCCATTCCATTCATTATTCCCCCACTCATCATTTCTCCCACCTAGGTCCACATAGGACTAGCTCTCCCCTTCCCCTTGCCCACACCTTGGATCAGGCTTGGAATGATGCCTTGGAGGTTCATGCAACTAAAAGGAAAAGCAAAATCAAAATTGGCCACATTCAATAGGAAAACGTACCACAAAATGCAAAGATGGTCGAGACAAACACATTTAGCACGTTGGCAAAAGCCAACACATGAGCTCTACCCCATCATCATGTCCATCACCCTAGTTCCTATAGGTTATCTGAGCGTCCTTCATCATATAGGAATCCATGATTGTCCCAACCCCTGGTGGGCAATGAACCACCCTACCTTAAAAGGGGGTATCCACAGTGATATCTCACACACTAAGTCACCTGACACGGGGATTCGGGACACGTAGGATTCGAGATTCGTGGTGTCGGATTCGGACACGTTGACCCCCTGGAACAGGACACATAGGATTCATTATATATTATTTTATTAAAAATATATATATATTAAAAATTGCATATTTCTTACACAAATTTTAATTAATGATACAAATTTATTGATTTCAAACATAGATCTTCATCTATAGCTATTAGCATGCATAGTACATACAAAATTCAAATAAATGTCAGTGGTACTAGTCACATAAATGATAAATCTATTAAAAATTTAAATCATGATTCATAATTCATAACTAAAAGACAACTTACAACTACAAGATAGTAAGATAAACACACTGACAACTGTAGTTTTCTCATTAAGTCATCAAATCAAAATGTGTTACATAGATAGTGCTGGTGCAATGCCAATGGCAAATAGAAATAGAAAATATAAAACAACTACAGGTATACAAGCCTCAAGGCATCAATCAGCATCATTGTCCTCATCATCATGGTCCCCACTGCTCTCCTCTGCATCCTCCTTCTCCCCTGTATTCATAGTCGCCTCTACATCTGCTAGTGTGGAGGATGACCCCTCTAAGTCATCAAATCTAACAAGCTCTAGCACTGGATAATTGAGATCCATGTTGGCCAATGCCAACTCAACACTAGTGTCCAAACCCATATCATCAGGAACAGTGTTACTTGGGAGCGGGAGCGAAAGCGGGGAGCGGGAGTGAAAACGGGAGCGGAAGCGACATTTTCAGAAGCTCCTGGTTTGGTACTCTTGATTAAATACGAGTTCCATACCCTAATACATGACAAAATTCAATGGAAACATTGCAATCCCCCAATCCTAAAATCCTGAAAAACTGATAAGTCTATTGGATTTTGAATGAAATCTAAAATTCTACTTTCTCCATATGAAATCCAATGAAGCCAGAACCACTCTCAAACATCTTGAGTCATTTCATGGTAATGTTAAAAATTTAAGTAAAAGGATGAAAATGAAGATTAAGGAGAATGTCACTTTTACTTTAAGAATTTAACATTACCATAAATAGCATATAAATACTAGGGCCTAGACTTGATCATGAAGCTGCCAAAACGCTTGCCAAATGAAAATATGTGTGGCTGTAATGACCAAATGCGGCCTTTTCATACCCGCGCAGGTCACTTTTTGAGCCTAGCGAGTCCTGGAAAACAGGACACGATTCCCAAAATCGTGACACGCAGATGAAAATCGGGACACGACCTTGGATTCGACGAGTCAGGAAAGGACACGATGTGTCATTGGATTTGGACACGAATCAGGGCAGAATCGCATCAGACACGCTGGATTCAGGATTCGAGGGGCCTTTAGGACGAATCTGGTTATCTAGCTCACACATCATGCTCTTACCCCATGAGCCTCGAGCAGTTAATTAAAGAAAAATCATAAAAGGGCAAAAGACATATAAAGAATGGTGGAAAAATCATGGTTAGGAAACTATTGATTTTTGGTAGCATCAAATGTGCTCTAAGCCTCAAAATTTGCAAGGAGGCTAGGATACATGTATTCCACAATACCCAGAAATCGTTTTGGGAAATTCCACCTGGAGACAGTTTTATTAAAATAATTAATTATTTTTAATGGTTGCCCAAGTCTAAACTTAGGAAATTAAAATAATTGAAGGGTATTTAATCAAACTAAGGGTGAAACTTCTAGAAGAAGACGAAGATTGAGTCCAAATGACCTGAGCCATTGACTAGAATATAATCTAGGTCGTTGATTACTCAACTGGAGGATTATAAGGACTTCAATGGGCAATTGGAAAACACATTGGAGAGAGATCAAGAGATCGAATTTCTCAGAGAGGACAGCGCAGCAGTTGCTAGAGAATCGATTGAGGAGATTTCTTGCAATGATGGGCAGGGATAGTTTCTAAGGGAAGTTTTCCTGGACTGGAGAGTACAAGGCAGAGAGGGCAGAGAGACGTCCAGACAGGCTGATGTTGGGCCACACAGAGCTACGCTATGGCAGCGCAGAGCTTCAGAGGGAGATCGAAATTCTGTTGAGGAACAATCAGAATCTAGTGTTGGAGCCAGGATGTGAGACCGGGAGCCCTAATAGCTGCAATTTCCAGCCAGCAGAGGATTAGAAGGAGGTACAACGCAATCCCAGTTGCAGTGATGCAGTGACTGCATAGGCTTGACGCAGTACTGCGCAGAGGCTCATCTGCAACGCAGTTCAATGTCGGTTCTTCCAGTGATGGGGTGAGATCATCTCACTACTCTTTTTGTCCAGTTTCTCTCTGTATCGGATAGGCAGGTGGGCATCCAACGAATTGTATTCAAAAAACTACTGCTTAATAATACAAACCCTCAATTGTTGCACTGGTTTTCCCGCATTGGGTTTTTCCAGGGACATTTGTCCAAAAATAACGGTGTAATGTGTTGTGTATTTCTTTCTTGCTCAGTTTCTTGTTTCCGCATATAATTTTAATTGGTAAAGGTTGCAATGTGTTAGCTTTGGTATTTGTTGTACGAAGCAGTAAATAATTTGTTCAGTACTTAACAAATAGAAGTAACTTAATCAGTTGTTGTAGTAGAAATTTGCGTTTCCAAATTTTCACAGAAACCTCATGTCCCACGATTACTCCCTCCTATACATTATATATCCAAGTGTGGGCTTCCCTTCTACTAACTACCCTTGTACCCTAGCATGTGGCCTAGAGCTGCCCCTTCTCATCCCCTACTCCATTCACCTCTTTATCACATACCACCACCTTTTAAAGGATGTACCTTGGACATGTTACCCCCTTTATAAGTAGAAACCACCTAATGGGATACTTGGTTAACCCCATTTGGAGTTTGGAGACATTAGCACATGCCAAAGCCCACTATAGAAGGGAAGTCCATTATGTATTGAAGAAAGTGTAACTAGGTTCAGTCTTCATAATGAATTGTAATTATGATTTTATGTAAAGAAGAAACAAATGTATTTATTGCATTCCTTGCATCATGGGTTTCATGAGCAAGGAGTGTTTTTCATAGGTCAAAGACTTTCTTGATGTCTTTAGGAATTTGTTGTCTTGTCATAAATATAATTAAGAAGTCATGAAGTCATATTACACATGTAGAAGACATGTCATTATTGTAAAAGTTGCACTCCAAGACATTGTCACTACCCCTCTTGCAGTCGGCTAAAAGAAAGACAATATTCTCCTTAAGGAAAAGTCGGCTTATCCCCATGATCTCATGTCAGCCTAGGTAGCAAGCATAAGTCACTATATAAAGAGTGACTTGACCTCATAGCGACAAGCATTTCGAACACATCTGATCTGAAACAATACAGATCTCAGAGCAAAGAGATAAGGATAATACAATGAGGAAGGAAGGCTACTACAAGTGCGTAAATGTCTCAAATGATTTTGGGCTAAGTCTGTCTCATCTCTATCATATTAGTGAAGGAACGAAGATTGTTCTAGGACAGTGACAATTCAGTTAAGGGCTACATCAAGTGTGTAACTATGATAGAAAGAGACCGAAGTCAGAAAGGCCCTTGTGGACCAAAGGAAGAGATCAGTGGAAGTCGAAGACTGTGTCTAGGGTTGCAAAGAAAAGAGACCGAGACTCTCTAAGTGACAGTGCCATAACAGTGCAAAGAAGGAAGACTGTGATATGAACGCCGAAGAGTGCAAGAGATAGTGACAAGTGTCTTGAAGGTAAACTTGTGTCAAGTGTCCTTGTCAAAGGTCTTGGTATTCGTCAATTGAAATATCTATAAGAAGAGATTGAAGGGTTTTCCTCTCAAAAGGAGAGGTTTTGCCCTGGCTAGGAGCATACATCTTGTGTACTTGTATTTTGTTGACCTTCTTGTTTTGATAGTTGTTTAATGATTGAAGAACACACTAACATAAAGAAGTTAATTCTAGAAAGAAAAAAGCCATCACTAGCAGTTATCATAGAAGGAAGAATCATTAATGTTAAATTTCCCTAGAACATTCTGATGTCCCCATTTGTGGTCCATGGTTTGTAAGCTCTTTTACTTGATTTCCTTGATGACTTGTTGTACTAGAAGGCTAGGGGACGCATTGGATATTATGCAGGATTGCAGATGGTCTCCATCTTGGGTTTGCTCTCCCTATACGGGGTCCTAACCCTCCAGAGGACTACATTGGCACATGTAGGGTGTGTGTTGAGAGCCATGGGCCTCCACAGCATTAGACAGCACTCCACAGATCCCTATAGATGTTCAGAGATTGGCTCGAGATCCACCCATTGGACAAGGAAGATGCACCTAGTTCACATTTGCCCAGCCAGCCCCACAGATGTACCATGCACTTGGCAATTGACCCAAGACTTGTAGGATGATGTGGCATCACCTACACCATCATCTAAGCCCTTACAGATGGTCTACAGGCATCTTCGACTCATTTGGAGACCCATGAGGTTATTATTGTGCCCCCACTCCCACTGGGAGCACCACAGGTTTATTGTTTGGGGACCAAGGGGACACCCCCTTGTCCATCACTTTTGAGGGTCCTATTCTTCATTATGGCACCTATGGACCTCTTCAGGCCTCTAAGAGGGCCCTACAACATGTATTGTTTATAATTTGATCTCTTGAGAGGCTTATTATTTCATTTATGAGCTAGTTTGGTGGGCTTATCACCAAAAGTTACGTTATTAGCACATTATTTTATTTTTGAGGCTTATGTAGGCGCAAGAGAGTAATTCAAGCTCCTAATTAGTGTATACAAGTGAGATGAGTTCATTTTCTTATCATCACTTTGGATTGGATCATTCCTCTCTTTAGAGAATTTCGCAATTTTTGTGGGATGATGAATTGGAGCATGGATGAATTTTGATGTTTGGATTGGAGTATTTTATCTTGGAGCTTCTTTATTGTCAAATTGTTGATGGTTGGATATGTTCTATTACATGTAAGTACACACATTTAATGCTATTCTTGTTTGATTTTTGTCATATGCAAATTTAATGTTATTCTTGTTTTATTTTTGGCATATGCATTGAATGGGATTTCTAGTATACTAGGGCTAATTGTTGCATTGCATAATTGCAAAATTGTGGAATTATTGTTTCTATATAGCATCTCTCAATGTTTGGGCCATCTATTGAATGAAATCTCCTAGGGATAATTCCATCGTTGAATTTATCTTAATAAGACATCTCTTTTTGCCAAGCGAAGTATAAAATCTTTGAGGTCTCTTCTTCTTGCCCTAAAGGCCAAGCAAAGTAGTCCTTAAGGCCTCCTTGACCGAAATACATGTTCCTTTCTCATCTTTCTCCTACATTCAATTCTCCCCAAGGGATTAGGCACTGGTCCACCAATAGGTGATCAATCAAAGAACATTTTTCTCCACCTTTCCCTCTCTCTTCTACGTCCACCAAGTTGGGTCACCTAGGGCATCACTTTCTCGACGAAATAGCCATAGAAAAAGTTCAATCTCCTAGCCTCTACTTCGTTGATGTGTCCTCAAGGCCTCCTCCAAATTTGAAGCCATTCTGACAATGGAGTTGTGAGATAACCCAAGCCCTAGCTTTGAGATCACGCTTTGCCCCGATAGCTCTGAGATCACACTTTGCTTTGATATGGAGCATAATGATGGAAACACTACACTTTCATAAACAAATTGTTTGGCCATTTCATCGAACTGGTTATAGATCTCATGCGATACCAGGCTCACGAGCTCTTAGAGGTAACAAGTTGCACCAATCGCTCCCACTCACGTGCATTACACATAATCTTACTACTACATCATATATTGTAATTTGTTGCTCAATCACTTGGTGGACTATTCATTTGTTACGTGCAGTGCCTTCATCAATAGGTATCATCATTGTTTGGTGGGAGAGATCTCGATCTCACTATTTTAGACCTCTCAAAGGTTTCGTCTTGAGCCTCTAAACTGCATATATGATATTAGGATGAGTTGCTTCATTGTTGGTGTGAAGGAGTATCCCGAAGCATAAATTAAATTTCCTGCTTTCTCTAAGCGAATTATTTGTGTATTCAGATGCCTTAGAGATTTACCATGACTGTCTAATCAAACAAAAGAGGAGAATCAAATCCTTATCTCAAATCTTGTTTCTTCAATAAATGAGGCCACAGAGATGCGTCTTAGAATGCAAGTGGGCTCCAAAGGTTGTGTATGCCACTAATCCAAGCCTTAGTAGAGTTTGTCTAGAAGGTTGAATGACCTAAAAAATTGACTTCAACAACATATTCAAAATTACAGTGAAAGGCATGCGAACTTACCTCAGCTTGACTCAGAAGGGAGGCCTAATGACCTCAGAAAAGCAATCAGCCCAGCGAATAACCCTTTTCAAAAACACAGACATAACCTAGCAAAAACCATAAGAAAAAAACAACATTTGGTCCAAAACCTTATTCAAAACTTTGACCTTCTTTAGATGTGCTTGACTACTCTAGGCCAAAAGGATGTTTCAGAGAGATAACCACAAATGATAGTGAGTTGATTCACTCCTTTGTGAGGAGATAGAGCCTTTATTTATAGAGTAGAATTAGGGCTCTTAATCAAGACGATTTCATCAAAAGGAGGGAAACAAAATTTCAAATTTCAATTTTGATTTTGGAACCAAAAATCAACTTCTTCTTGGAGGTCGACTTTAATTAAGTGCCACAAAATAAAATGAAATTCCTTTAACCATCTTTGCAAGCAAGCTTGAATAGACTAGGTCCAACAATAATTTTGAAATAAAGATGTCACAAACAAACCAATCCAAAAGCAGCTTGCCACATCCTCCAACTTTGAGGACTTTGACCTTAAGAAGGGGGACACCAAATTTGATTGATCATATCTCCTCAACCGCGAGGAGTTATGAGGCGTGTCACTTACCGTTGGAATCAGCATGACGAGGAGAAACAAATGACGATGGTCTCGCAATCAATATCACTGTCCTTTACATCCATTTTCCTCAACAAGTGCAGAGCATCTAGGGTTTCTCGTCATTTGGAGCTTCCAATCAATGCAAACTAGACGTATATCAAGAGCATTCAAGGACCAACATTGGCATCAATGACAACACCATTCAACACATGATTTAGGTGTCCAAGTTTGTTTTGTATGATATAACATTTATTTACCCCTTAAGGATGTGTTGGTTTCTCGTTCGTCAAGGTTGGGACATGCAAGGGTTCCTTATGATGTAATGGAACATATAGTGCTCAAGAACCAGGTGATGGCTAATGAGGGGGGTAGAGCTCATTCTAAGCTTTTCTCCTATGCTAATTATGCCCCGGCCATATTTTGTATTTTAAATTTTCTTTTTCTTTTATTGTGGCCATCTTATGCTTTTATCTTTCTAGCAGTTGCATCAACCTCCAAGGCAAAGCTTTCCAGCCCTAACTCAAGGACGCAGATGTGTGGGTGCCAAATCCCAATGAAACAATGACAGCAAACTCGGAAGGTGTATGTGAGATCAAGGGAGTGGTGAAAGGTGGTATGGAATGGTTATGGACACGCTACTTCAATCCAAGTTTCCCAAGTAGTGCACCTCATATACAATAAGTATGAAGTGCCATCAAGACAACATGTAGTGTTTCTTTGTGTTGTAGCTAAATGCTCTATATATTTTATGAAATCTTTCCATAATATTGTATGCAAAATTCTTCTTTTCAAAGCCCATAATGCAACTTTGAATGTGTTGATTTGGGGTAGCATCGGATGTGCTCTAGCTATGAAAATTGGTGGAGAGGCTAAAGCACATGAGATCTCCAAGAACCAGAAATGGTTTGGGCAAATTCTAACTGGTTTGGGAGATATTAAAATAATTAATATTTTTAATGAAGTTCCTAATTCTAAACTTATGAAAAATAAAATATTAATGGGTATTAATATAAAACAGGGTCAGAAGGTTCCAAAACTCATTGATCAAGCCAAATCTAATCTTAGTCGTTGATTAGAGATTTAATCTCGACCATTGATGGACCAATGAGAAAAGTATAAGAAGAGGCTTGAGGGCTAGTTGGAGAAGACTCCAAAGTGATCTGTCATTCTATTCTCTAGAGCGAGGTTTGCTAAGAGAGAAAGAATCAGTGATCAACAACGAGGGGCAAGGAATACATAGCAAAGAGGCAAAGTCGGTACCAGAGAGACAACGCAGAGCCCGCAGAGGTTGACGCAGAGGCAGATGGGTGCTACGCAAGGGCAGCGAAGAGCTACGCAGAGCCAAGAGAGGCTAGCGTAGAAGACTCCAAAGTGATTAGTCATTCTATTCTCTAAAGCGGGGTTTGCTAAGAGAGATAGAATTAGTGATCAGCAGCGAGGGGCAGTGAATACATAGCAGAGAGGCAGAGTTGGTACCAAAGAGACAGCGCAGAACCCAAAGAGGTTGACGCAGAGGCAGCTGGGTGCTACGCAAGGGCAGCGAAGAGTTGTGCAGAGCCAAGAGAGGCTAGCGTGTGAGATGCAGAGGGTCTAGGGGTTGACGCAAAAGCTCCAAAAGCTGACGCAGAGGCTAGCAGAGCTAATGCAAGGCCAAGAGGCAGCGCTGGAAGGATTTCATGGGACAGACTGGGTGCTGGTGAGCCAGGTAGGGTGATGCAGTCCCTATCAGAGTGACGCAAAGCAGTGGGAGTCGTAATTGTTGCTGTGGGATTGTTCATCCGGTGATTAATCAGCCGAAATATCTGTCTCCGAGGAGAGGTACTACTGCTGAGGGCATTCTATGTTGGGTGAACCATTTCTGGCACCCTAGTTGTATTCTGGAAACTACATAATAATAAAACCTTCTGAATAGTTGCACCGGTTTTCCCGCATTGGGTTTTTCCGAGGACATTGGTCTAGAAATAACGGTGTCACTTGTGTGCTTGTCTTTCAGTTGATGATCTGTAGATGTTAATATTGTACTTGTGTTTATTTTCAGTATTTACATGGTAAATAACTTGTTAAGTAATTAAACAAGTAGGAAGAAATAAACCAGATAGTACAGGAAGAATTTCTAATGGGTTAAACTTAGAAATTCCAACATGGTATCAGAGCATGGTTGCAGATCACAGGATAACTTAAGGCATCAACTACCAGAGCAGTAGCAACAGATTCAGATGTTCCAAATGATAGAGCTGATCCGTGCAAAAGGCGACAAAGGAAGGAGTGACGCAGAGAGACTAGGTCATCATTCTGGGCCAGAGAGAGGCAGCACAGAGGCTAAGGGAAGTAGAATCAGGATCGCGCAGAGCCACACGGAGGCCAGAAGTGCTGACGCAGTTGGCTAGGGAAGTTGATTTGCCGGTGTCGGGATTGCGCAAAGCCAAGTGGCTAAATCCTTCAATTGCTGAGGTATAGGAGGCTGCAGGTTATTTGTGGAGCGATGCTGGTGGGGTACTATGGTCAGAACAATACCTAACAAGGAAAGACCAAGGAGGAGGGGTTTCCATAAGGGAAATCGAGACTCAGAGGGAGTCGAACCGAGAACTTCCAGACGGGAAGTTGAGAGACTCAGCTGGAGTCGAAAGAAGAGCAGCTTCATGGTTGTGAATGGACTAAGAGATCAGGATAGGTTGGACTGAACATCCAACTTCGTGGTCTAGAAGGCTAGGATCTTGTCCATTCTAGACAGATATCGCACCAAGAACTTCGCCTTGAAAACAATAGTGATTCCAGTTGACCCAGCTGAAAATGAGAAGTACGAGGAGGCAATGGCCAAGGCGAAGTGCATCATCCTTGACGATGACAAGGATCATGCGCTGCCACATATTGCCGAAAAGGATACGGCAAATGAGATGTGGGAGGCCCTGAAGAAATTGTACCAGCATACTTCAGTGCAGAGGAAGATGTTACTTGAAAATCAGTGGCGGTCATATTAGATGCAAAAGGGAATGCAGATAGATGTCTTCCTCAGTCGATTGAAGGAGATCCGTGTCCAGCTAACTTCCATAAGGGCAACGCCGAATCAGGAATTGATGGTGAGGACCGCATTGAACGCAGTCTCAGAGGATTGGGAGGTATTTGTCGAGGACATACTGGGCAAGTCGACCCTTCTAGATTGGGAGGAACTGTGGCCGGCTTTTCGTCAAGAAGAGATCAGACGCATGACCAAGGCGAGGAGTAGCAGCAAAGGGGTCAAAATCAAGGAGGAGGAAGAAGAGGATGCAGCTCTAGCATCTGCGGGGAAGCAGGAGAAGAGGAAGAAGAAGGACTTCTCCAAGGTCAAGTGCTTCCATTGTGGGGAACTAGGTCATTTTACGAACTAGTGTCCTAGGAAAAAGAGCAAGGAAGAGGCTTTTGAGACCAAGGCAGTGCCAGCGAGGGTGAGAAAGAAGTCAAGGAGGATGACAATTTTGCCATGAGTGCTCATGTGCCACTTGAGAAGAAGTGGGGAGACATCGACAGTAGTTAAGAGGACTACAGGCGATGAGCGGTAAGATCCTTGAGGTACCCAACCTCTTGGATTATACCTTGCTACGAGAGCCCCGAAGTGGAGTCAGTAGAGACAGATGCAGATGAAGCGGCAAAGAGAGCTACAATGCAGGAGTCCCGAGACAGCGCAAGGCTAGCAGGGTGCAACAGTGCGAAAGGCACAGGAGTGTTGCACCAGTGCAGGATGGCACAGAGAGGTGTGCAACGGTGCGAGATGCGGGGAATTGTTGCAGCAGCGCAGAGGTCAGTAAAGGGAGCACTTGTTAGCAGCAGAGGGAGCTTCAGCATCGGGAGTGTCTCTAGCCTGACAGGGATGTCAGAGTTGGGTGGATCAGTTATTTACTTCTCAGTAACTGAGTTGCAGTGCAGCAGTTAGCAGTGGCAGTGCTATGGATAGCACGATGCAGCATGACGAGAGGAGATGTCGTGCTGGTAGGACAAACCAGCAGCAGCACAGAAGCAGAGGGAGTTGTCGTACGGATGCAGCAGTGGCAGTGGCAGGGCCATGGGCAGCAGTACAGGATGCAGCAGTGCAGAGGATGTTAGGTGGGGAGGCCTAGCATCAGCACAAGTACTGATGCCTAATCATCAGGGTAATGCTCAGTGTGGAGTATTACTAGAGCACAGTCCTCGCTAAGAGGGAGTGTTGATTTGGGGTAGCATTAGATGTGCTCTAGCCATGAAAATTGGTGGGGAGGCTAAAGCACATGAGATCTCCAAGACCCATAAATGGTTTGGGAAAATTCTAACCGGTTTGGGAGATATTAAAATAATTAATATTTTTAATGGAGTTCCTAAGTCTAAACTTAGGAAAAATAAAATATTAATGGGTATTAATATAAAACTGGGTTAGAAGGTTCCAAAAGTCATGGATCAAGAGAACTCTAATCTTAGCCGTTGATTAGAGATTTAATCTCGGTCGTTGATAGACCAACGAGAAAAATATAAGAGGATGTTTGAGGGTCAGTTGGAGAAGACACCAGAGTGATCAGTCATTCTATTCTTTAGAACGGGGATTGCTAAGAGAGATAGAATCAGTGATCAGCAGCAAGGCACAGTATAGTAGAGAGGCAGAGTTGGTACCAGAGAGACAGCACAAGGCCCAGAGAGGTTGATGCAGAGGTAGTTGGGTGCTACGCAGGGGCAGCCAAGAGCTGTGCAGAGGGTCTAGGGGCTAACGTAGAAGCCCCAGAAGTCGACGCAGAGGCTAGCAGATCTAACGCAGGGCCAAGAGGCAACGCTGGAAGGATTTCACGTGACAGACAGGGTGTTGGTGAGCCGGGTAGGGTGATGCAGTCCCTATCAGAGTGACGCAGAGAAGTCGGCGCTGCAATTGTTGTTGTGGGATTGTTCATCCAGTGATTAATCAGCCGGAATATCTGTCTCCGAGGAGAGGTACTACTGTCGAGGGCATTCTTTGTTGGGTGAGCCATTTTTGGCACAATAGTTGTATTCTGAAAACTGCATAATAATAAAACCCTCTAAACAGCTGCACCGATTTTCCCGCATTGGATTTTTCCCGCAACATTGGTCCAAAAATAACGGTGTCACTTGTGTGCTTGTTTTCTTTCAGTTGATGATCTGTAAATGTTGATACTGTACTTGTGTTATTTTCAGTATTTACATGGTAAATAACTTGTTAAGTAATTAAACAAGTAGGAAGAAATAAACCAGATAGCACAGGAAGAATTTCTAACGGGTTAAACTTAGAAATTCAAACATGATATCAGAGCATGGTCGCAGATCACAGGATAACCGAAGGCATAAGCTACCAGAGCAGTAGCAGCAGATTCAGATGTCCTGAGTGACAGAGTTGATCCGTGCAGAAGACGACAGAGGAAGGAATGACACAGAGAGACTATGTCATCATTTTGGGCCAGAGAGAGGCAACGTAGAGGCTAAGGGAAGCAGAATGAGGCTCACGCAAAGCCACGCAGAGGCCTGGAGGGCTGACGCAGTTGGATAGGGGAGCTGATTTGTCGGTGTTGGGATTGCGCAGAGCCAAGTGGCTAAATCCTTCAGTTGCTGAGGTATAGGAGGCTGCGAGTTATTTGTGGAGCGATGCTGGTGGGGTACTGTGGTCAGAACAGTGCCTAACAGGGCAAGACTAAGGAGGAGGGATTTCCATAAGGGAAATCAAGACTCGGAGGGAGTCAAACCGAGAACTTCCAGATGGGAAGTTGAGAGACTCAGCAGGAGTCGAAAGAAGAGCAGCATAATGGTTGTGAATAGATTAAGAGATCAAGATAGGTTGGATGGAACATCCAACTTCATGGTTTGGAAGGCCAGGATCTTGTCCATTCTAGACAGATATCGCACCAAGAACTTCACCTTGAAAACAATAGTGATCCCAGTTGACCCAGCTGAAAATGAGAAGTACGAGGAGGCAATGGCCAAAGCGAAGTGCACCATCCTTGACGGGGTCAAGGATCATGTGGTTTCGCATATTACCGCAAAAGATATGGCAAATGAGATGTGGGAAGCCCTGAAGAAATTGTACCTGCATACTTCCATGCGAAGGAAGATGTTACTTGAAAATCAGTTGCGGTTATACCAGATGCAGAAGGGAGAGCAGATAGATGTCTTCCTCGGTCGATTGAAGGAGATCTGTGTCCAACTAACTTCCATAGGGGCAACGCCGGATCAGGAATTGAAGGTGAGGATTGCATTGAACGCAGTCTTAGAGGATTGGGAGGTATTTGTCCAGAGCATACTAGGCAAGTCGACCCTTCCAGATTGGGAGGAACTGTGGGCGGCTCTTTGTCAAGAAGAGATCAGATGGGTGACCAAGGCGGGGAATAGCGGCAAAGGGATCAGAATCAAGAAGGAGGAAGAAGAGGATGCGACTCTAGCATCTGCAAGGAAGAAGGAGAAGAGAAAGAAAAAGGACCTCTCCAAGGTCAAGTGCTTCCATTGTGGGGAACTGAGTCATTTTACGAACCAGTTTCATAGTTAGAAGAGCAAGGGAGAGGCTTCTGAGACCAAGGCAGCGCCGGCGAGGGCAGAGAAAGAAGTCCAGGAGGATGATGATTGTGCCATGAGTGCTCATGTGCCACTTGAGAAGAAGTGGGGAGACATCGAGTCATAGTCAGGAGGACTATAGGCGATAAGGGGCAGTATCCTTGAGGTACCCAACCTCTTGAATTATACCTTGTTACAGAAGCCCCGATGAGGAGTAGCAGGACTTGCGGATGTCAGTAGAGACAGATGTAGATGGAGCGGCAGAGAGTGCTACAGTGCAAGAGTCCTGGGATAGTGCGAGAGGCACAGGAGTGTTGCACCAATGCAAAATGTCAGAGAGAGGTGTGCAACGGTGCGAGATGCAAGGAGTTGTTGCAGCAGCGCAAAGGTCAGTAGAGGGAGCACTTGTTAGCAGCAGAGGGAGCTTCAACATCGAGAGTGTCTCTAGCCTGATAGGGATGACAGAGTTGAGTGGATCAGTTACTTACTTCTCAGCAACTGAGTTGCAGTGCAACAGTTAGCAGTGGCAATGCTATGGGCAACACGATTCAACATGAGGAGAGGGGATGTAGTGCTGGTAAGACAGACCAGCAGCAGCACGGATGCGAAGGGAGTTGTTGTATGGATGCAGCAGTGGCAGTTGCAAGGCCATGGGAAGCAGTACAGGATGCAGCAGTGCAGAGGATGTTAGGTGGGGAGGCCTAGCATCAGCACAGGTACCGATGTCATATAATCAGAGTGATGCTCAATGTGGTGTATTACTAAAGCACAGTCCTCGCTAAGAGGGAGTGTTGATTTGGGGTGGCATCGGATGTGCTCTAGCCATGAAAATTGGTGGAGAGGCTAAAGCACATGAGATGTCCAAGACCCAAATACGGTTTGGGCAGATTCTAACCGGTTTGGGAAATATTAAAATAATTAATATTTTTAATGGAGTTCCCATGTCTAAACTTAGGAAAAATAAAATATTAATGGGTATTAATACAAAATAGGGTTAGAAGGTTCCAAAGTCATGGATCAAGCAAAATCTAATCTTAGTCGTTGATTAGAGATTTAATCTCGGTCGTTGATGGACCAACATGAAAAGTATAAGAGGAGGCTTAAGGGTCAGTTGGAGAAGACACCAAAGTGATCAATCATTCTATTCTCTAGAGCGGGGTTTGCTAAGAGAGATAATATTAGTTATTAGCAGCGAGGTGTAGTGAATACATAGCAGAGAGGTAGAGTGGCAGAGAGGCAGAGTTGGTACCACAGAGAGCGCAGAGCCCGGAGAGGTTGACGCAGAGGCAGCTAGCAGCTACGTAGGGGCAGCCAGGAGCTGCGCAGAGCCAGGAGAGGCCATCATGTGAGAAGCAAAGGGTCTAGGGGCTGATGCAGAAGCTCCAAAAGTTGACGCAGAAGCTCCATATGCTGACGCAGAGGCTAGCAAATCTGACGTAGGGCCAAGAGGCAGCACTGAAAGGATTTCATGGAACAGACTGGCTGCTAGTAAGCCAGGTAAGGTGACACAGTCCCTATCAAAGTGACGCAGAGCAGTGGGAGTTGCAATTGTTGTTGTGGGATTGTTCATCCAGTGATTAATCAGCCGGAATATCTGTCTCCGAGGAGAGGTACTACTGTCGAGGGAATTCTCTGTTGGGTGAGCCATTTTTGGCACCCTAGTTGTATCCTGAACACTGCATAATAATAAAACCCTCTGAATAGCTGCATCGGTTTTCCTGCATTGGGATTTTCCTGGGACATTGGTCCAAATATAACGGTGTCACTTGTGTGTTTGTTTTCTTTTAGTTGATAATCTATAGATGTTGATATTGTACTTGTGTTTATTTTCAGTATTTACATGGTAAATAACTTGTTAAGTAATTAAACAAGTAGGAAGAAATAAACCAGATAGTACAGGAAGAATTTCTAACGGGTTAAACTTAGATATTCCAACGTGGTTGCAGATCACATGATAATTGAAGGCATCAGCTACCAGAGCAGTAGCAGCAGATTCAGCTGTCCCGAGTGACAGAGGAAGAAGTGGCGCAGAGAGACTACGTCATCATTCTGGGCCAGAGAGAGGTAGCGCGGAGGCTAAGGGAAGCAGAATCCAGCTCACACAAAGGCCAGGAGGGCTGACGCAATTGGCTAGGGCAGCTGATTTACCAATGCCGGGATTACGCAGAGCCAAGTGGCTAAATCCTTCAGTTGCTAAGGTATAGGAGGTTGTGGGTTATTTGCGGAGCGAAGCTGGTGAGGTATTGTGGTCAGAACAGTACCTAACAAGGAAAGACCAAGGAGGAGGGATTTCCAGAAGGGAAATCGAGACTCGGAGGGAGTCGAACCGAGAACTTCCAGACGGGAAGTTGAGACACTCAGCAGGAATCGAAAAAAGAGCAACATAATGGTCGTGAATGGACTGAAAGATCGGGATAGGTTAGATGGAACATCCAACTTCGTGGTTTGGAAGGCCAGGATCTTGTCCATTCTAGACAGATATCGCACCAAGAACTTCACCTTGAAAACAATAGCGATCCCAGTTGACCCAGCTGAAAATGTGAAGTACAAGGAGGAAATGGCCAGGGCGAAGTGGATCATCCTTGACAGGGTCAAGGATCATGTGGTGTCGCATATTGCCGAAAAGCATACGGAAAATGAGATGTGAGAGGCCCTAAAGAAATTGTACCAACATACTTCCGTGTAGAGGAAGCACGAGAAGAGAAAGAAAAAGGACCTCTCCAAGGTCAAGTGCTTCCATTGTGGGGAACTAGGTCATTTTGCGAACTAGTGTCTTAGGAAGAAGAGCAAGGGAGAGGCTTCTAAGACCAAGGCAGAACCAGTGAAGGCGGAGAAAGAAGTCGAGGAGGATGACGATTGTGCCATGAGTTCTCAAGTGCCACTTGAGATGGGGAGACATCGAGCTGTAGTCAGGAGGACCAGAGGCGATGAGGGGCAGGATCCTTGAGGTACCCAACCTCTTGGATTATACCTTGCTACGGGAGCCCCAAAGAGGAGTAGCAAGACTTGCGGATGTCGGTAGAGACGAATGCAGATGGAGCGACAGAGAGTGCTACAGTGCAGGAGTCCCAGGACAACACGAGGCTAGTAGGGTGCAACAATGCGAAAGGCACGAGAGTGTTGCACCAGTGCAGGATGGCACAGAGAGGTGTGCAACAGTGCGAGATACAGGGAGTTGTTGCAGAAGCGCGGAGGTCAGTAGAGGGAGCTCTTGTTAGCAGCAAAGGGGGCTTCAACATCGGGAGTGTCTCTAGCCTAAGAGGGATGTCAAAGTTGGGTGGATTAGTAACTTACTTCTCATTAACTGAGTTGCAATGCAGTAGTTAGCAGTGGCAGTGCTATGGGCAGCATGATGCAGCATGATGAGAGGGGATGCAGTGCTGGTAGGACGGACCAACAACAGCATGGATGCAGAGGGAGCTGTCGTACAGATGTAACAGTGGTAGTGGCAGGGCCATGGGCAGCAGTGCAGAGGATGCTGGGCGGGGAGGCCTAGCATCACCACAGGGACCAATGCCAGATGATCGGGGTAATGCTCAATGTGGAGTATTACTAGAGCACAGTCCTCGCTAAGAGGGAGTGTTGATTTGGGGTAGCATTGGATGTGCTCTAGCCATGAAAATTGGTGGATAGGCTAAAGCGCATGAGATCTCCAAGACCCGGAAATTGTTTGGGTAGATTCTAACCGGTTTGGGAGATATTAAAATATTTAATATTTTTTATGGAGTTCCTAAGTCTAAAGTTAGGAAAAATAAAATATTAATGGGTATTAATATGAAACAGGGTTAGAAGGTTCCAAAAGTCATGGATCAAGCCAAATCTAATCTTAGTCATTGATTAGAGATTTAATCTCGATCGTTAATGGACCAACAAGAAAAGTATAAGAGGAGGCTTGAGTGTCAGTTGGAGAAGACACTTGAGTGATCAGTCATTCTATTCTCTAGAACGGGGTTTGCTAAGAGAGATATAATCAATGATCAGCAGTGAGGGGCAGTGAATACATAGCAAAGAGGCAGAGTTGGTACCAAAGAGACAACGCAGAGTCCGGAGAGGTTGATGCAGAGGCAGCTGGGTGTTGCACAAGGGCAGCCAGGAGCTGCGTAGAGCCGGAGAGGCCAGCGTGTGAGATGCAGAGGGTCTAGATGCTGACGCAGAGGCTAGTAGAGCTGACGCAGGTCCAAGAGGCAGCGCTGGAAGGATTTCATGGGACAGACTGGGTGCTGGTGAGCCGAGTAGGGTGACGCAAACCCTATTTGAGTAATGCAGAGCAGTGGGAGCTACAATTGTTGTTGTGGGATTGTTCATTTGGTGATTATTCAGCCGGAATATCTGTTTCCGAGGAGAGGTACTATTGTCGAGGGCATTCTTTGTTGGGTGAGCCATTTCTAGCAACCTAGTTGTATTCTGAAAATTGCATAATAATAAAACCCTCTGAATAACTGCACCGATTTTCCCGCATTGGGTTTTACCAGGGACATTTGTCCAAAAATAACAGTGTCACTTGTGTGCTTGTTTTCTTTCAGTTGATGATATGTAGATGTTGATATTGTACTTGTGTTTATTTTCAGTATTGACATGGTAAATAACTAGATAAGTAATTAAGCAAGTAGTAAGAAATAAACCAGATAGGACAAGAAGAATTTCTAACGTGTTAAACTTAGAAATTCCAACAGAATGTGCATGCATTATTTAATTTCTCCCTCGCAAAAGAAATAGCTAGGGTTTCAAGTATATACCAAGGGCATCCCCCCTTACTCCATAAAACTTCTTTTTTTTAGCTTGACCCGTGAAATTGACTGCATTTGAACCCTATGATGCCAAGGAATTGGCCAATGGTGTGTTGATTGATCACTTAGAACCTAATAAAATATACCTTCTCTCTCTCTTTTATCTATTTTTCCTAGGGAAAGTTAGGGTTAGGGTAAATTAAGGGCTTATTATTTTATAGATGAACTTGAATACGTTTTGGATAAAAATGTTGCTCTTAATTTAGGCTTTATTTTGAATATTTATTTCATGCAAAATCTAGCATTAAAACAATACAAAACCTAACATTTAAGGGTGACGTCATCCTAGCTATTTTGAACTAGCACATGGTGAAAAGCTTTATTTATCCTTAGCTCTCTTGCCTATTTGATGACCTTGGCCCTTTGTCAATCAGTCTTTTGAGATCATTTCCTCTATGTCTTGTTTGTTACATGTCATTGTATGCCTTTTTTGTTAAGAACCATTCAAACCCTACTTATTTGTTGAATATTTATTGGGTGATTCTTTCTCAAACCCTAAGGTGTCTTTCAGGTCTATCTTTGAACATCTAAACCTTGAGATTTTCCTCTAGGGAAACCTCCCTTGCGGATATTTTATCTACCACAAAAGAGCAGAAGACAAACAATCCAAGTGATAGTAGGTGGTTGTCTTTTGTTGCCCTTGACCTAGGTTTCCTAGTGAGGCTTTGCACTAGGCCTGCTAGATTTTGCGGTAACATTGACCATATTCAATGTTAGAGGCACAAAAATGGTTCACACAAACCTTACCTTCCAATGTCTTTCTAGCTCCGGATTTGCAAGCAACTTACCATACTTGTGTTATGGATGATTATATCATTGACCCTATTAGGTGCTTCCAGCCCCCAAGCGACAGGACATTTCACAATTAGACCCATTAATCCATAGGTACAACTAATGAAGGTGGCGATGGAATGGACAAGACTTCAAGTAAGATGGCCATAGCAATGGTACCAGTTGAAGGAAGTCCAATATCTCTAAGTGCTATATTGAGAAAAGGGAGTAATCATGGAGGTATGAGTTACCCCTTTTCTCAGCCTGCTTTCTCCACCCCTCTGGTGCACCTTTTACTTTAATGATTTTTCTTTCTTGCATAGCTTAGGAGTCCTAGTTTGCTTTATGCTTTTCCAATAGCCCCTCAAAGACATAGAAATCTCTCACTCATCAGGGTTGGGACATTTAAGACTTCCTTTTGAATAGAGCATGAGATGTTGAGGAACTCAATGATGGCTAATGAGGAAAGTAGAGCTAATGCTAGGCTTTCTCTTGTTGGAGAATGTAACTAAGTTCAGTCTTCATAATTTGTACCATTATGTATTTTATGTAAAAAGCAAAAGAAAAGAAAAAGGCAAATTATTATTATTCTAAATAAGCACGTTCTTCATGCTTCTAGGCTTTGATTCAAAAGAGTCAAAGTCCTATTTTGGACCTATTGTAAAAGAAAAAGAAAAAAAGATTTTAAATGTAATTTTTGGGACAGAAATCCCTCTAGATGCCAAGTTAGCCTTGCCTCAATGACATGTTTATTTGCACCCCTCCAAACTATATAAATAGAGGGAAGATGGAGCTTAGTTGGACACACACACACACACATGGATGTTTTTGGTCTGAAATATTGCAGAGAGGGCAGAGAGTCGCAAATTTGAAAAGGAAGATATCTTCTTGTGCTAGAAGTTGTCTTGGTTTGTCTTTTGTAGTTGGTCTCTTGTTGATGAATCTCCTGGAGGGAAGGAAGGTTTGACTTGGCATCTAGAGATGGAAGATTTTGTGGTTATGGGTCTTGGATATCTCATTTGGTCTGATTCTATAAGAAGAAAAAATTTCTAGGTTTTCCCTTTGGAGGGGTTTTGCCCTAGCTTGTAGCCTATATTTTGTGTTCTATTGTCTTTTGTGATCTTCATGTTTTATCATGATTGTTTGATGAGGAAAGAAAACATAATGATAAAAATGTTAACAGGCCTCACACGGAATTATCATGTAATGGAAATCTAATATAAAAATGGAAAACCCCCTGATTTCTAACATCTCCCACTTGTTTACTATATCCTAGTGATATTTTGCGTTTTTCTTTTTCTTTATTTGTGGCTTCATATGCTTTTATCTTTCTTTCAGCTACATTGACCTCTAAGGGCAAATTTTTTAGCCCTGACTCAGAGACGAGGATATAAGGTGTCAATCCCAATAATAAATGACAATCAACCCAAAGAATGCATACATATAATAAGGGAAACATGGAAGGTGGCAAGTATGGATTACCTTGGGCATGATATATCAATCAGTGCTTCCTATTAGTGCCCCTCTTGAAGGAAGGACCTCAGGGAAGGTCACCCGTCACACTGGACTAGGGGCAAAGGATAATCTCCCAAGTGAAGCATGGGAACAAGGGTACAATCAAGAGTGGTCAATCATCCAACTTGACATGTGATTCACACTAGTATGCCCCAAACATTAAATGAAAGCACACAATTACAGAAATGGTTAGTGTAACTTCCAATAGATGACCCACCTTCGTTCAAGAATCATGCCAAATGGGATAGAGCACTAACCAAAGCATAGGTGGAGAGCTCTAATGTAAGGTTATCTGTGGATCAAAATAGGTATGCTAACTGACTAGCTAACCAACAGAGAAGAACAACAACAAAAACTCCTAGGTATACCCACTTTTGGTGGGTAACAATCCCCAAAGAATATCCCAACGCATCAAAATATGTTAGTATGGCTCAAAAGGTGAGCCTCAATGAGAGCATACACATCGAAATCTGCAACTAGGCCTCAAAAGGCCATATCTTTGGCAACTAATCATGTTGAATAGGTCTTCAAATGACAAAAGAAATCTTCATGAGCTGTGAGTGGTAACACAATGAAAGAACCACTTCGATAATTTATGGTAACTCGAGAAATTCATATATTCTAGTCAAAGTAGAAAATTTTCCACCTTGAATAGTTGAGATTTTGATTGAATAACAGTCGTAGTTCAATCTAGTTATAGAACATCCAATAAGTCAACCACATGAATGTATGCTCTTACAGTATAGGTTCATTGTCTTGTATGTCGACAGAAAGTTTTGATTTTGATTTTGACTTGGTCAAAGTTAGGGTTCAATTTTAACTCCACATTTAACAGGCAACCTGATTTTCATCGTGATTTCAGGGGTCCACACCAACCACATACAAGAGTTTATCATCACAATCCAAGTGAAGTAAGGAACTCTCCAAATCACCCTCTAAATAATCATTCCAAGAATCTCAAAAAGAGAGACCCATTGGTTCACCTATGCATGCCCTGAAAAATGGGCAGTCCCTACCCATACAAGCATTGGCTCAAGAAATTCGCTGGATTGGAATTTTATATAGCACCCTTTCTACATGTCTCAAGCAAGCAAACAAGACAATTCACCCCATTGTCTAGCTCCATCACTAGCAACATAATATATAAGAAATGGCTAACTTGTAACAAAACTTGTACTCATGCCAGGTTAGTAGATTAATTCAATAACATAGCAAAACAATCAAAATGGATTTCCTACAACAGTTGCTTGCTATCATCCAAAGCATATTGTCGTTAAAAACTAAACTTTAGTTCATCAATACCAAATATTAATGTGGTTTCATCTTCACAGAATTTTATTCATTATACAATTATTAAACAGTCAAGTTATTACCAGTGAACCATTAAGCTTCCCTTCTATCCAAGTTTTCACCTCAGCTACCTGTCAATATTTCAGAAAAAAGCAAAAAAGTAAATCTCACACGCTTTTCACATCATAATCAATCAGTGATACTATTTAATGGCCTTTATAGAAGTCACACTATGCATAGAACTGAGGATTTATAGGGTTTGAATCCAGCAAAGGTTTTTAGTATTTCCCAATGGTAACAAAAGCTAACAATGAACAATGACTTTATATGAATTCTTGCGGAAGTACAAAGCAGCAAGGAAAAATATCAATATAACTGGATTGAAGAAACATAAATAGATACACCTTCAAATATCTAAACCCAACAGACCAGATATTCTAGCTACGAAAAGAAACTGTGATTGCCAGAGTGCAGACAACAATATAGGTTACACAGACTTCTAATATTTAGGGCATTAAAATAGTCTGTTATAATCAGATTGTATTACAAACACAAGACTGGACACTAACTGACTAAAGATCAAGAACTTACTATCCAACAATGATCTCCATAATAAGAAACAACAGTAATCATAACAATAGACATAATCAAATGAAAACCTTGCACGTAAGATGAAGCTTTAAAATATTGAACCTTTTTCTTATTGGCAGCAAGCTCTGTAAGCGTCCTGGGTTTGTATTTGTCAACCCACAAGTCTTCTTCAGCAATCTGAGCAGTTCGTGATCTTTGATTTCTGTTTTCTACAGAGTAAAACCCAAAACAAACAACATCAATTCTGTTGGTGATCAAACAATGAAACGCATATTTCACTTTCAATCATCCTGAGCTACTATTTTCTTAATATAATCTCAATATGTAAATGGCATGAAAAGAAGCTGGACAAAAACATCAGAGTGGTTTTGCTAGACAACTAGTACAAAGGTCATCTGCAAAATGTACGCAGTATATTTTTCAATTAATAAAATTAAGCATTATTTTTTCCAAAAAATGAGGCTTAACACATGCAACACAGAAAAGAAATGAGGAATCTATGGTGCAGAACACCAAAACTATAATGGGTATATCGCAAAATACTCAAAACTCATGGAAAAAGTCTTAAATATAATATGATGGATTTAACAGAACGGTTTGTTATGCCTCGTATTATATGAGATTTCAGTTTGAGATTTTCATCACATTCATAATGGGATTTTGTTGCTGGTTCCTTGGAGCATTGGACCAACTTGAGGGGATATAATTTCATGGAGCCCCTTCTCCCCTTGGAATATGATTACCTAATGAATGTCTTTGGTTGGGGAAAGTCTCACTTCTCCTTGGTTGGATGATTATGTTTGCTTGTTTGGTGGTCTGCTCACATGTGCTTGCCTTGTTGATCACCCCTTGGTTGCAAATTTGATGGCCATGGAACATGCTAGCTCATCATGGTGTTCTTTTGGTATAGTTTATTTTCTTGGATATGCTACATCTTTTTCATGAATAATAGTTCTAGCCCTCCCAAGGGGTTAGATGATGATGTTAAGAGGTAGATGTTTCATAATGTTGTTGGACTTTCCTAGTGACTATATATGATGATGTTGTAATAACTGTGCCACTAGAAGGGAGTGTTCTACATGGTCCTCTTGCAATGGATTATGTGGTGGGGGCATGCTTAATGTTTGATGGGGATGCATGTTGCATTGGTGACATTTCCCTAGCTGATATGTTATGAACATAGCTATGTATAAATAATATAAATAATAATAATAATTAATAATGATTAATAAGTATAGTTAATTATCTAAGTTGCACGAAACGCCGAAACATCTAGAAGTTTCTAAAACGAGGACAGCCCGAAACGCAACACCCGGAAAATGGAAATGCAACTGAAACGTCATGGCTACATTAACATATCATTACTAATAAAACTCCTCATCCTTATCAGCAAAGATAGAACAAGACGCTTGTTCAGAAAAAGAAGCAACTCTACTAGTACTTTGAGTTGCACTTGCATCACCACTAGCACAAATATCAAGATAAGAAAGAGAGCTCTAAATCTGGACATTTTGCATCCACATCCCAATCCTTATGAGGTCCACTTGTATATTCTTCACCCCTACGAGACACAAGGCGTAGGTTTGAATGCACATATACAAGGTCCTCTGCCTTCTACGATCCCAACCTGTTGCGCTTCACATTATGAATGAAATTGTAGGTGCTCCAATTATGGTCTATTGATGAAGAGCTTGCCAATTGTGATAGAATAGGAGCGGCAAGACTTTGCAAATGAACACCACTTGCCCCATGACAAGTCTACCACTTAACTGGGTCCATGTTCCTCCTCTCATCCAAAGCTAATATGTCTGCAAAATCCTCTAATCCAGCAGCAAAACATGCAAATTCTAGCCTTACATCAATATCCTCTGAGAGGCTTTCTTCACTCCATTGGCCACCTCCTTGTCCTTATGTGGAGCCTTCCTCTTCCCATTGCTTTCAGCAATCAATTCATGATCATAAGATTTTGGATTCAAAGCATGTGCCAAAGTGTGCAATGGAGTGTTGAAGCTATTCTACCTGGTAACAATAATGGACCTCACTTATTCATCAAAATCAAAATCCACAAAAAGAAGAGTGGGAGCGTCCTGTGTAATAATTTCCACAATTTTTTCAACCATGGTATCCATGCCATCATAAACCTCTCCTAGGAAAGGTTTCTCTGTGTCTGCATCTCGAAGAAGATCAGATGCAGGTGATGTGAACTTGAGCAAGAAATCAATCTTGCTCTACCAATCTTCATCAACCAACACCCTCCTCACCATACTTCCCTTATTTGAATCTGCCTGTCTCCACTCAGCCCAAGTTGGACCCACCACCATACTCATTAATGCATTTTTAACTTCAACAAGGCGACACAACATGATGAAGTTTGAGGCATACCTTGTCTCATCAACTTTCAACAACTCCAATTTGGAGTATTCTCGATATATTTCTTGAGATTGGTGTTGGTTGGTTATCAATTTTATAATCTCCCTAGCCTGCCCTGTGAACTCCTTAATCCATTATGTTTTTGCCTCAATCTCTTCTAAAATCATATTCAAATTGTGGACAATGCAAGGAGTCCAAAATATGTGATTGTATCTACTCTCAACAATCAAGCCTGCAACTTTGCAAACAAGTGCATTATCTGTGATAACTTGCACCACATTTTCTGGCCCTACTTGTTCAATAGCAAAAATTAAAATATCAGCAATGAACTTATTATCCTTTATCTCACCCAAACAATCTTCTGCCTTGATGAACACGACTCCTTTTGGTGATGCTGCAATGACATTAATCAAAGGCATGCGTCTTGTATCAATCTAGCCATCTGAGATAATGGAAAGCCCTGTACTACCGCATGAGTTACGAATTGGTTGAAGAACATCATCAAGAAGTTGCCTCTCTTTCTCCAGCAAAATTGTTCTGACTTCATAGTTTGGGCCCTTGTAACCTTGAGGAGCTTTTTTAATCGCTCTCACCAAATCCTGCCAATATGCAGATCGAACCACATTAAAGGTGATGACACAAGCAAAGATGGCCCTTGCCACTCTTGAGTCAACTTCTTCTCTCCCTTGACTATCAAGTATTTTCAACAATCTGTTGTCTTGAATTGGAGTTGATGGCTTTAATTTCTCTGCTTCTACTTCTAGTGCCCTCCTCTTTCTTGCTTCTTGAACAATCCTTATCTCAATGCCATCAGACATGCAAGGATTGGTAGTGCCCATGCCGATTGTGCTTCTTTGATCCTTCAACCTTTGAGCATCATCGCTCTCTTTCTTGAATTTAGCCCTCACCTCTGTGATTTTGGTATGTGCACACACATCAATACCCTCTATCTCTTTATGCAAAATGTGAGCCTTCACTCTTGTGCAAGAGCACATGAAGGTCTTTTCATTTTGCATAAACTGCACTTCCATTCCCATGTACCACCGGAACCCATTTGCTTCACTTTTGCAGAATACTCCCACAGAGGATAATATTCTTATTGCCTGATTGCTTGAGTGGATTTAGGGGCACTTAAAACACAGCTTTGAGAAGCCATGAATGCTGCAAAATTACAATAATACAAAAAGAAAAACTCACCCAATTTAGGGACTCTTGAAACACAACTTTGAGAAGCCATGAATGTTGCAAAATTAGGAAATGAAAAACTCACCCAACTAGCTGCTGCCCATGCTCTTCCTCTTGCTGCCCACACCCTTCCTCTTGTTGCCCACACTCCAAAACACAAATAAACTCCTTGTTGTTGCTATAGGAAGCTCTTTTTGCAAAACAATCTGTGAGAAATGAGTGAATGAAGTGCCTTTTTAAAGAAGAGGCTTATAGGGTTTCTAGAGAATTCTATTCTTTTCATCTTCTAGAGAATTCCATTTGTAAATTTTTTTATTAAATTTAGCTACCAACCACATAAAAATTGGTTTATTAGTGTGTTTTGGTGTTAGATGCAGCCCACGCCCCTTTTCCGCTCCTTGAGATGGCCGAAAAAGGCCAAAAAAAGTTTAACTTTTCCTTTTTGGTTGCCAAAACTCAACCTGTAGCGGCCAAAATGGGGCCAAAACACCGTCATTCATGTCGTACGCCATTTCGAAATTGTGAAACGCCATACGGTACGGTCAGTGGCATTTCAGCTCCGTTTCAAGGACGTTTCGGGCCATCCCCGATATTGGTACGCCACCATTTTTGGAGTTTCCTACAACATAGTTAATTATGAAAGGGCATGTCTCGAAAGGACATAAACCATATAAACAGGCACTCCTACCTAGTATATAAACGAGACCCTCATTGTACTATGAAAACCATAATATTCATTCATACACTTTATATATACATTATTACTCCCATAACAATTGGTATCAGAGCCAATCTGCTCTAGCCTTTGGCCATTGACCCTTCATCAAAGTTTTCTTGTTGTTGCAACATTATTGGAGGCATTTCGACCACATAAAAAATTTTGGAGGTTTTCCAATTTTGACGTAAATTACTCCGCTGTAAATTTGAAGGGAAAAAAGAGAAAAAAAAAAGAGTTCATTTTGAATTTGTTAAAAAAAAGATAGAGAAAAGGCAAAGAACAAATTTGAAAAAAAAAATACAATCATATTATTTTTAAAAAATGCTTTTAAAAAGTTATTTAAAACAATTAATAAAAAAGTAGTCAAAAAGCAGCTGCACATTAAGCCACATAGCCGCTGCAACCATCGTCAAATGACCTACACCATCATCCTGATTCCTATCACATGCCATACAGCGTAATCCGATTGCACGTGCAACAGTTGTACATAGCCGCCACAGTCATCACCTGTTTAATTATGCCGTCACTGTCACCCATATTGTGCTTGCCCTACACCAACTAGTCAGCCTGTTGTAACTTACTATCAACTGTCCTTTTTTCAACTTGTGTGGATCATCTATGGAAGCCATGTTGATATAACTAGCTCCAAAAAAAAATCATGCAAACCAAAGTGAATAATTACTTTAATCAAGGACTTAGGGCTATTAGAATTGTGTGTCGTCGAGAGTCACACAATTTAGGCATATGGCAACCATGAAATATTATAATTAATACAAGGACCATCTACATTCAAAAGGAAGTAATCGGAAGTCCAAAAAAAAGGGGGTCTCGACTCCCAACATTAAACAGTTTTTGATCCAAGGGAAACGAACATTCTTAAACAAGGAAATTATTATTAAAAGGATGTCTTCATTTGATTATATAAATCCTTAATTAAAGTTGAAGTGATCATTTAAGGTATTAACAAAAAAAATATTCACACTTCAATATTTTATTAAAAAAGGAATATATAAAGGTACTTTATATTAAAAAAATTAAAAATTAAATATATATATATATATATCATGTAATTCCCCAAAATTAAAATAGGAGAAATGAATTATAAAAGAGCTATAAAAAAAGGGTTATTTTTAAAAATTACGAGGTATCTAAATTATTCAAGACCAAGAATGGATTACAATTTGAAAAAGAAGGAAGATTTTCCTATAAAAGTTTTCCAGGTGCAGATAGCAGATTATTTACATTAAAGAGGAGCATCCAAGCAAAAGCAATTAATATCATTATTAGCACAAGCTATAAGGAAAATTACTCCAATTGTAAATTGGCAAATCAATTATTAATTCTAGAATCAAATATAGGTGAAAAAGAAGATCATTTTTAGTAGGATCAGTATGAAATTTGGGATTGACAAGTCACAATTGACGATTATGGATGTATATCTCAATTTATTGTTGTAACTATGTTTGAAGAAAAAATCAACATAATTTTCAATTTACCTTAGTTCAAAAAACTAGGTACTTCCATATTAAACACAAAAAAAAAAAAAAAAATTATCAATAAGAAGAAAAGGGTGACACTTGAGGACATTCAATTAAGTCGGATTCCATAATACCTTCATCCAAGGACCTGAACAATATATATCAAAGATAAAATCAGTTAGGAAATGTTATGAAACCAGCTCAAGAAAATATAGAAAAGACAGATCAACGCCTTAGAATTCAGCTCTTCGAGGGGGCAACCTCCTTTGCATTACATAAATGAACAATTCTTGGATTATTCAAATGATAAAACCTCCTTTCTATATATAGGAGTCTAAGGAATCACAATATAACCCAGCCGACCTAACAATAATAACATAAAGCCACAAAAATAACAATAGAGGGATTCTATGGGGCACA
>APFE030878490.1:0-13027 GCA_000404065.3 Pinus taeda
AAAATATTTATAAAGCGTGAAAATAGCAAAGCAATATCATAATACGAGTTCTTCCTATCTTTCTTGTGTATAACCTTTTTCCATAGGGAATTTAGCCATAGATCTTCCATGGCTTTAAATTTTTTAAATTAAAATAAAAATCTAAATTATGTCCATAAAAAATGAGAGAGAATATTTTAGGTTTTTTTTAATATGATTTTAAATATTTAAAAAACAATTTATTTAGTTTATATTATTTTTTCATTATTGATAAATTCAACCATTATGATGCAATCTCCATTAAAAAATAAAAAGTAAAAAGGCAAAAGAATAAAAACTAAAAAGGTTATGTATCTAAATACTTGGTGTCAATTAAACAAATTGCATCCAAGAAAACCAAAACCATGAGGTATAGGGTATTTCATTTTTGTTGGTTTAATACCATTGTATTATAGGTTTATATTTTAGGGTATTTCATTTTTGTTGGTTTAATACCATTATATTATAGGTTTATATTTTACGGTATTTCATTTTTTTGTGGGTTTAATGTCGTTATATTATAAGTTTAAATTTTATGAAGATAGGCTGAGAGTTGGTGTTAGATATGATAATAAAAGTTGATTTATATAAAGTTTAGTTTAAATTTAATGTTTTTTTAAAGTTATTTTGAATATTTATGAAAAATTGCAGACACTTTGAATAGGTTTTTGGATGATAAATATTAACGACTATGTAATAGGTTAGAATTGACTTATTCCGATCATATTTTATTGGTTAAATGAAAATACTTGATATTTCGATAAAAGTAAATCAACCGTTAATTAGCTTAGAATATGGTGTTTGATATTTACCTTTTCAAACATACTCAAATTACCATAGGAATGAGTTCAATCATACTGACTTTTATTCTCCTTTAACACTATCACTTGTGATGAAAGATGGCACAAAAACTTCACTGCTCAACGTAGTCATGATTGAGGAAGTGCTTTGAAAACAATGTAAGGGGACGCTCTTCAATTTCTAGACCTATTTTTTTTATTGTTTAAAGGGAACACAGAGGCTAAAGAACTTCAAAGTGGTTTATCTAGGTTATCAACTGATAAACTTATATTTGACATTTATAATTTTTATGAGAGAATATCAAGAGTAAGACTATGAATTTGTAAAATTGTATACAAGGTAAAATAGGATATGATTGATGTCAAGAGCATTATTAGGAAAATGTAAAATTGAACACAAAGGAAAATAGGATATAATTGTTTATATAATTCTCTAAATGTTTTGTATACCATCTCTTGGTGATTTCAATTTTTGGCCTCTCTTTTATTGAAAGATCTTGGTGTAACACGATTTTTGATCTAAAACCGATTATCTCCATAAGCCTAATGTAGTTTTTGTGTGCATTAGTTCGACTTTTTTTATTAGCAGTTGAGATAATCAGTTCTGATTTTTTAATTCTCTTGGTGTTTGTGTTTATTCATTGCTCCAATCCTTATGTATATTAACGGAGGTACCATGTGAGACTAGTATGTAAAGATATATTATGCAACCAGTGGTAGTTTATGTAATTTCTTAAAGGGCATATTTTTTACAATTTAAAAAATAATAACTTATCAAAGAAATTGTAAAAATAAGAAATTTAATATTTCGTAATAGAAAATTGGAATTTGCAATAGTTTAATTGGTTTATCTAACTATAAGATAAAAAGATATGGAAAAATCTATGAGGTTGTTGAATTAATATCTAGAATAATCATTATATTATTTTTAATGTTTATATATATATATGAAATATATATCGTTTATTAAATTAACATTTTAAATAATTATTAATAATTTTATAATTATTAAAAAAAAATAGATCATTTTATAACATGTTTTTTGGTTTTGTATCAATAATCTAATAATCTGTTTAAAAACATAAACTTTTAACCAAACAAATATTATAACATCATTTTTAACTTTATAAATATTTTTCAAAGCATTAAAAATAATGTTTTTGCAATTCCTAATGGCCTTCAAACCCAATATTATTCCCTCGAAATCTTATCGTTAACTTGAATGTTTGACCAATAATCGAAAGTGTACAACATTTTGTAAATCAAATGAATTTCCAACCAAAGCTGAGTGTTGACATAGGCGAATAACCAATGAAATTAATCAGTTTATAGACTTTCATGTTATCATTATAGTTATCATATGACTATTAGCCTTTAATAACTTTTTAAGCCCCCTTTTTTTTCTTTCTTACAAATAGTTTCAAGCTCCCTTTCCAACCTCTCATTAGAATGGAAGGGAATACTCTTTATTATTGTAATAAGCTTTTGGCATTTATTTTTTTATTATAATTCTTTATATGAGTAATATACATAAATTGCATATTTAGGTTTAGTTTAGTTATAAAAATAAATAAATTTGCACATTTAGATTAGGTTAGAAGGGGAAAACTATTGCAAGATAAGATATGAGAAAGTATCCATTTAGGGAAAATAGTCTCTTTTTTTATTGAAAATAGTGAAGATGTGTTAATCGAAAAAATTCGTTGGTTATATATAAGGATAATACAGGCTTGGAATATACCTTGAAACTACTTCTGCTTAGTTAAGAGTTTGTATTTTTCAGACATAAGGAAAAGGTTAACAACCCAAGACCTAGAGGCATTTGGCAAGAGTGAGAGCTTGTTCCCTTACAAACCACCAAAAAACAATTCTAGGTGGTGTGTTTTTCCCCTTTTGTAACATCATGTGTCAATCAACATTGGTGGATAACGTTCAGAAATGACACATCCCAATAATTGATCATTCTATTATATTGGGTTTTCCCACTTTATTGTGTGTGTGTAATATACATGTATAAGCATTACCATTTTAACCATCAATGACCATGTCATCATGAAAATGTTCTTTGTATAATCTTATCTTCTTACTAATATATTTCCTTCCTCTATCATAACTACAAGAGTATTTCCTTACACATTGATTACATAAAATAATAATAATAATATAACATTATATTATGTGTGAATTAATGTAATGATTTCTTTTCACTCACCCTTCCTATTAAAAGACACAATTAAAGTAGACTAAAATCCCAAAGTTTTATTTCTTTCAGTTCTTACTCTTTGATATCCTCTTTAAATATTCCTCTCATGAGAGGAACCATGATAAATGAATATATGAGTGGTCAACTCCCTTGGAGGATTCAAGGGAGAGCTTCTTATCAACACATTATTTTGTTGTGATTTATTTTTACACTTTTTAGTGTTATTAACTAACTTGCATAAAGGAAGCTAGGTTTGGATGGCCATAAAATCAATTGGGATATAATCCCAAATCTTTGAAATGGCAATTCAGTTTTTGGTTACAACCTTAGTGGTCTCCCAAGAATTGCTAGTGGATTCTACCTCTAAGTTTTCCTTGGGGGTCTCTAGAGAGAATGATTCAAGGGTATTCATCTTGTTGTAGTAAGACCTCCTTAGTTTGTGGTCCCTTGTGTTTCTTTTTTTCCTCTGTCTCCCTAATTATCCCCTTTATCCCTTGAATTAAAAGCAGGTTGAGACTTCGCCTCTTTTCTAGTGTATCCCAATGTTGGAATTGATTCCATGAACTTGAAAATGAATTTGTTTGGGCCAACTAATTCTTTATTTATAAATCAGGAGGAAACCTTTAGTTTCCTTATTCTTCTAGTTTTTTTTTACTGAATGAAATTCTTACTCCTTTTGGGTGATTGTTGGTTTCTTCTCAAGACAATGCTTGGAAAAGTGTCGATAATTAGGACAAACACTAAACTTGAAAGGGAGTGGATATATAGCTTTTGAACATATATAGTTGTTGATTTAGAGATCTATTACTTAAGGGAGACCATCTTCAATATTTACTTCCATGCAAATCCCACATGTGAAAATGCAAGATCTTGACTCAACCTTCTCAAAAAATATTCCTAGCCTATTTATTGTTCCTTATAAGTCTATAGATCCCAAAGGTTAAGTAGAGGGTGAGAAATACTAACACATATTGGAATGCTCAGGGGATCTCTTCATCTAGATAGAAGCACAAAGGCCATCTACTAAGGCACAATTTGCTATACCTTGAAAATTAAAAAGCACTACAAAAACTAAATCTTTTCTCCTTTAGCCTAAAAATGAAATCCAATATAGTCCTTAGTATAGACAAAATATTTGACCCAACCTTTCATATAAAAATACCACTCTTTTTGAATCCATACATATAGGGCTTTATGATTCAACCATGCCTCCATAAATATCTCAACCAATATCTTATCAATGAATAATACCTTCCTCGTTGGACTATTAAATGAGATTTCTAGTTTGGGGATCCCTTCCATTTTCTTTTTATAAATTTAAATTTGCAATCCTACTCAAGAACTACATAATCTTGATTGAAGCAACCGCCACTTCCCTAAAATATCGCAAGGCCATTTATTAATGGGAGACCAACAATTTTTAGAACTATTGTAGGTGTTCGTTCAAGGCAAAGAGAACAACAAGCTTTGTGGAAGCCATTAGAACATTAGAAGCATCACCATCAAGCAAAGAAACAACTTGTTCTAATCTAGAAATGCAAATGATACATGTGGCCTTCACTTTGTGTGAGTAGAAGGGCATGTTTCATTGCCAACTCATTAAGCACTCTCTAATCTCTATCTCTATATTTATTATCAAAGAAATGCAATTCACTTCTCATTTTCATTTATATTTAGATTGCATTAAAATTTTGGGTCTTGTGCATTAAAATTAGAGTAATTAACACTTAGTTTATTTAGTGCATGCCTACTAATAGGACTTGGAAATTTCTCTCTCTCTTTTAGACACACCATTAACATTTACACATATTTTACAACATATATTTTAAGTATAAAAATTCAATGGTTTTACACAATGTAGTTTGGGAACAACTAGTAGCAATGGTTAATGAATCTTCATATAGTTTTAATTTAGATTGTTGGAAGTTTGTAATAGATTTCGCGTGATTGTAGAATTTATGAATTTTTCACCTAGTTATCTCACAATGCTTCATGATGCCCCTTGATATTCACTCAACTTAACTTTTAGTTTCATCTTATTTCCAAACATTTTTTCATACTTGAAACAAATGATACATTTTTTTCACACTTAATGCAAATAACATGAATTTATCAATTGCTTGTATCTTTTACATGTCGATGTCTCAATAAATGATCGTGATTAGTTTTTATTTTTGGTAAGAAAAGATAAGTTCTATTGTATTACCATAAATGATTCAAATATACATGCTTTCCGCCATATCCACTTCGAACATTTGGTTGGAGATGGGGGTTAAATAATAACATCAAACAACCAAGAATCATAGATTTGATCTATGGAAATAGAGTAAAAAATAGAAAGGGAATATGCATCCATTTCTATATTATCATTAAGTATAGACAAAATTTCAAGAATAACTATAAAAAAGTAACAAATAAAGGGTAAACCCGAAGCCCAAGAATCTCATGCTTCTTCTTCATGTTATGCAACCATATCACAAAACATAAGAAAAGATAGATCAACGACTTGAAAATTAACCTCTTTGAGGGGGAAACCTCCTTTACATCACATAAATGAACAATTCTTGGATGATAAAAATGACAATGCCTCCTTGGTATATATAGGAGTCTAAGGGCTCACAATATAATCAGAGTCTACATAAGAATATGATGTAAGGGCACAACAATAACAATAGTGGGCTTCTATGGGGCACAATAATAACAATATGGGGGCTACATGGGCACAACAATAACAATAAGGGGGCTACATTAACAATAACAGTAAGGGAACTGCACTAGTATTATAGGGACCTAACATGCCCCTCTCCTTAAAAAAAGTGTTGTCCTCAACGCTTGAGTATTTATGTATGCTTTTGTATAAAATTAACATCCTCCCATGTGGAACCTTTAGCGGGTAAGTTCTTCCACTTAATAAGATACTTTGAAATTGATTGATTCCATAGTTTTCGAGTTCTTGTTTCTATGAATACTTTAGGCTCCATTATGATTTTTCTTTTCTCATCAAGTTCTGGAAATATTGTTTGAATTGGGAGCTTGTCACTGATAACCTTCTCTAAGCATGAAACGTGGAAAACTGGGTGTACTTGGGAAGATGCAAGCAACTCCAATTTGTATTCCATAGTACCAATGTTTTGCAACACCTTATAAGGAACATAGTACTTGGGTGATAATTTATTATCCTTCTTAGCTTGCTTGAGGGGCATTTGTTTGTATGGTTGTAGCTGAAAAACTACCTAGTCGCCTACATCAAAACTTCTTTCATTGTGATGCTTATTTGCCTATTGTTTCATTCAATTCTACACTGGAGTGAGGTTATCCTTTAAGAGTTGGAGAGCTTGTTGTTGATGCTCGATGTGATCTTCCATTGCTTGAACCTTAGAATTTTCTCTTAAAGATGATGTGATGGACGATGGGTGATATCCATAAAGTTCCATAAATGGGGTGATTTTTGTTGTAGTATGGAAGAAAGTGTTATATCACCATTCATCCAAAGGTAACCACTTGACCCATTGTGTTTGTTTATCAGATACAAAGAAACAAAGGTATCCTTCCAAACATTTGTTCACTATGTCAGTTTTGATCTAAGTGGATATTGATGGCCATCACCTATTCCACTTGGACCCTCACCATTGTTTCTTTCATTTTTTCAGTTTCCTTAATTGTAGCATAGTTTATTATTTTTGGCAGTTTTTTAGGTCTTGAACTTCTGGAGCCGTTTTGAAGCCCTAAACAAAGTTTTTTTGTTTGGAAAAATAGCAATCAGTGATTTCCATATTTCTATGTAGATTGCATCGAAAGATGTAGTCCTTGGAGAGGTCTGTTCAACGAGGTATCATACGTGTCAAACGAAGATAATATGACCAAATTGCAACCCCAGGAAGTTGGCTGCCCAACTAACCCCAACGGGGCCCATAAAATCTTGGTGTTACATCTCCTCGGGTTAGGGTTTTGGTTGTTTAGGGTTTTCTCTTATTGTTCAATAATGAAAAGGCCCTTGAGCCTCATTGTAACTCAGTGCAGAGGCATGTAACTGCCACATCTCTTCTCAGAGATAAGCTATCATCACCCGAGCTATCTTATTTCCATTCTGTTTGTAAGCATAGTTCAATATTTTTCTATTAATGAAATGAAGTGTTTTCCTGCTGCATCTCTATGTTTATGACTATATCTGTAAGTTGTAACATTCCTATTTAAGTTCAGATCAATGGTATCAAAGTGGTCTACTATTTCTCTGTTTTTCTTTGCATGTCCCCAACGAGGTCAGGGTATAAGAAGTTAGGGCTCGAATTGGTTGAACCATTATAGAATCAGCCTCGCAAAACCTGACGACCTCCCATGGCGGAAGAAAAGAAAGACGAGGGGGCAAGAGATCCTTTCAAAATGTTGCTCGAGGAAGCCCTCGAGTGAAAGAGGGACATGATGATGGATAACTTTTCCCAGATCCTTCAACAACTACCCATAGGCAATGAATCTTCATCCAACAACCACTCTGGAGGCGATACTCCTTTTAAGGTACAAGTTAACTTCAATATTCCCATATTTGAAGGCCAGATAGATGCATATGCCATAGATAAATGGTTAAATCTGTTGGAAGGATATTTTTTGGTTCATGACTTTTCCAATCGGGAAAATATTACTTTTTCACTTCTCAAAGCCGCCCCACATGTCAAGGACTAGTGGGAAACCTACTGTGAACAAAAGGATGAGAGTGAGCCCTCGTTGTTTTCAACTACACCCACTTGGAATTATTTCTGAGATGCCATCAAGGAATAGTATTACCCTGTCGGGAGCTATGAAGATAAATACATAAAGTGCACCACACTACGACAGGGAAGGGACCAAGATGTGCCAGAGTTCACAAATGCTTTCCATACGCTTCGCATGAAGCTGGGTATCAAGGATACTGAGTGGAATTTGGTGCTCAAGTACCGCAACTGTCTACACAAGAACATCTAGGACGAAATGGAGTTCCTAGACATCTCCTCGCTCGACACGACATATCGGTACGCTGTAAAGATTGAGCAAAAGTTTAAACAAAAGAAGCAAGAATTTGGATCTCCGAATCCAAAGCAACGAAAAGGTGCCCCAAAACCACAGAACAAAGGACCAAGCCAAGGCGGGGATACCCAGGACAACCTATAGAAGCCGCATGAAAAGAACACCACCACAAAGACGAAGAAGGACATGGGAAAATGGTGTGAGTTCAATAAGAGCTCCACTCAGAATACAAGTGAGTTTCGGGCCAAGAAGTCACTGGTGGTCGAGATGAAGGCTTCCAAATCAGACGCAAGTTCTGACTCTGAATCAAAACTCGATAAGGGAACTGACAAATGGAAGCAAATCATTGATGCAGAGCCCAGTGCCACTGTGGCCACCATAAAGATCCATAAAATTGAGCTTGAAGATCAAGAGGAGGGGGAACGCCTCTTCCACTCATAAATGTGGGTGAAGGGTTTTCCACCGTAGTTCATTGTTGACAGCGGGAGCCAAAAGAACCTAATTTCAGTAGAGGTCGTGAAGCAGATGGGCCTAAAGACTACAACACATCCATATCCGTACACCATCGAGTGGCTTCACCAAGGATGAGATCTTCATGTCAGCCAACAGTGCTGCCTTCCCTACAACACCAAGCCCTTCACGGATGAGGTACTTTAGTGACGTTGCTCCCCTTGAAGTTTCCGAGGTATTGTTAAGACAACCATACTTGTGGAAGAGACATGTTGTATATGAGTCTAGACCTTGTTCTATGATTATTAATTTGGTTAATAAGTTGTACAGGATACCGGAGGTAGCCTTGCCTACCGCCATCTCTTTGATCACTGTAAAACAATGCAGTACGATCATTTCCCAGACTAGGAAATTTGTTTTTCGTATGATTTGCCCCCAAGGAAAGAAGAAGGTTGAGGCCACGACTTCCAGGCAGGGCTCCTCTGCACAACAACAACAGATGGACAAGGTCATGGAGGAGTACAAGGATATTTTTGCCTCACGCACATGGGTACCTCTACATTGTCAGGTCAAGCACTCCATCAATCTGACCCTAGGCGCGTTGCTACCCAATGGACTGATCTATCAACACTCTGTTATGGAGAACGATGAGATCAAGAGCAAGATTCAGGAACTACTGCAGAAAGGGCATATCAGTCCAAGCTCATCATATTGTGGGAGCCATAATGGGGGTCACATGGTGGGGCGTGGTAGCCCCCATGGTGAAAAATCATCGATAGGTTTTTATTGATATTTTTTCATCGAGTATTTTTCTCAGTATGATTCTCTCCGTCTAGTGGTTTCATGGTACACGATTTTGTGGTCCATGGTAATGTAATTTTGATTAACGAAGTATGGTAGTATTATAATCTAGGGTTAATGGATTGAGATTTTATTTATATTGTAACATTATAAAGAAATATACTACAAGGAAAAATAGGAGGTGCAACCTCTGCACATTCTTTCTAGTTTTCTTGGTTTGGGTTTATAGGGTGAAATCTCTATTTTAAATGTGTATATGCACCATTGCATCTTTTTGGTTTTTATTAAGAATCTATTTGTAGCAGTTAATTGTATAGCATTAAAAAAAAATTGGTATTAGAGAAGTTTGACATCAAGGGGATGCCTTTGTAGCTAACGATTTTGGCTCAGGCCTAAGGAAAACCTTGTTACAATGGGATTTATGCAGTATTAATTCTTGTGATGAAATAAAATGGTGAACAATTTAAAGATAGAGATTGAGAAACTCAATGGATGGAGTTTTAAGTTGTTGAATATCAAAATGGAAGATCTTTAGGTGGAAAATGATTAGTGGATCATGGTTGATTTGAGCACTACACCAATGGGAATGTTGATAGAAGATTGGACCAACTTAGATTGGTAGGCAAAGATCATAATACAATTGTGTCTCTTAGATTTGATATTACTGAATGTTTTGGGAGAAGCTATAATGAAGGCCTTATGGTGCAATTTGGGGGATTTATATCAATCTAAGTCCCCGATGAACAAATTGTTCTCGTGGAAGAAGTTGTATGACATGAGGATGAAGGATGTAGACTCGGTGATAAACCATATAAACACCTTCAATATTGTGGTAAGTTAATTATTATTTCTTGATATTAAATTTTTAGACGAAGATATGTGTATCAGTTTGTTGTGTTCTTGACTAGACTTGTTAGGTGGTCTGGTTGTCGCCATAGGTAGTATTGATATTTTAATTTTTTGATGAAATAGTCTCATTCTTGTTATCAGAGGAGATGAGATGAAAAAATATGGAAAGTTAGAGCACGAGTGCATTATCGATAAGAGGAGAATACCATGATATAAATAAAAATAAGTCCTCAAGCAGGAGATCTAAATATAGAGGAAGTTTTAAATCTCTAGGAAAATTCGTAGAAGTATGCTGAAAATGTGGAAAATCAGGGCATTACAAAAAACATTGTCGATCCAAAAGTTTTGAGAGAGGGAAGGGATCTAATGATGATCCTTCTACAGAAGCAAAAACCTCTTCGAATTAAGGAGGGGATGTGTACTGGTCTTCTTCAAGCACACACATAGGTCATGAGGCATGGCTAGTTGTCTAAGATACATATTTTTGATATGACTCCTTATAAGGAGTGGTTTTGCAGTATGAAAGGTATGATGGAAGTTGTGTTTTCCTAGGAGATCACTTGCTAGCTAGAATCGTAGGATGAGGAAAAGTCAAGTTGAAGCTCGTGGATGGAAGGATTAGAACACTCCTTGGTGTTCTACACATCTTAGGATTTGCTAGATATTTGATTTCTATAAGTAGGTGGGTGATGCAAGCGTGAAAACAATGCTTGAAAATGAAACTTGAAGGATTGTTCAAGGAGCAATGGAATCGCAAAGGGGAATTAGGATTGGAACTCTATATAAGATGCTCAGAGGCACTATTAGTGACGGGTGCAAAAATTCCATTATTCTTAAAGGTTGATTTGAAAAAGGAAATACTCCTACAATATTTGGAAACAATACTATGCGATGGGATAAAATACTATGACATATCACAGAGAAGGGCCTTCGATACTACATAACAAATGTATGGTTGAAGTTATGTTTAATTTCTATTTGGATTTTAAAAACTGTGAAAATTTCTTATATGGAAAGTATAATCAAGTAATATTCTTGTTTGGTGCTACAAGGGCAGAGGGGATATTACAGTTGGTGCACAGTGATGTGTTTAGAGTTGTACCAGTTTTGTCACTTTGTAAATGTGTACTATGTCTCATTTATAGATGACTTCTAGAGGAATACATGGATATATTTCCTCGAAAATAAATATAAAGTCCTTGAAAAATTTAAGGAGTTTAAGACTCTTATGGAGAATCAAATAGAGAAGAAAATTAAGGTGTTGAGGATGAATATTGGTGGAGAATTCTATATGAAGTGCAATATACCAAGGCAAAAGACTACTCCATACATACCTCAACAATATGGAATTGTAAAAAAAATGAACATGATATTGATGGAAAAAGAAAGTACTATTCTTAGTAGAGTTGGATTAGGACATAAATTCTATGTGAAAAATCAACAATAGGTTTTTATCGAGCAATTTTTCTGGTTATAGTTTTTTCCTTTTGGTCGTTTCATATCATGACTTTATGGTCCATGTTAATGTAATTTTTCTTAAGGAACTAAAATTGTATTCTAATTCATGGTTAATGGATTGCGGGCTTATATTATATTGTAACATTGTAAAGAAATATAGTACAAGGAAAAATATGAGGTGTTGACTCTAAACATTCTTTCTAGTTTTCCTAGTTTAGGTTTCTAAGGTAAAATATCTATGATAAATATGTGAATGTGCACAATTGCATCTTTTATATCTTGTTATTAAGAATATGTTTCCAACATGTATATAGTTAAAACCAATAGTTTGAAAGTTGTCCCCTTTTTGAAACTTTGAACAAGTGTATGGTTGTAATTAGTTAATATATGTCAAATGACAACATTATACATATTAAATTAATTATTTGGAAAGTCCAAGTGATTGACTCGATTAATTGTTGTCAATGTTGTTAGATAATTGGCTAGTTCTATGTGAGAAAATACCCAATTTGAATCCCCACGTGTTAGGCACACTCATCTACACCAATTAAAAGTTCTTAACCTTTTTGACACCAATTACAAATTCTTACCACTAAAAGGGACAAAAATAAAATTAAGATTTAATATAACATATTATAGACATTAATGATTTTATCTTAATAAGAAAAATCTCATCATGTTTCAAATGATGATAACATGTGACGATCTTATCTATGATAAAATACTTGATATTGAGGTAGTAAAATACATTACATAGTCATCATAGTGTTTTTCTTTATAAAAATACAAAAATTGTCAAATCTTGAGAACTGGTGATTAAAATTTGCAAATCTACAAATTTAGTTGTCACAAATAAGTTTTTAAAATATTCATGTAACAATATATTGTTTTAATTATATATACAATGTTTTCACAAATTTTTAAACATTAATTTGTAATTTTTTCTAAAAATATAAAATTACAATTTTTTTACTTTAATAATATTTTTTTCCTAAATGTTGTTGTAACCATATTCAAACACAAATATAAATCAAGCCACTTGGTATGTTTTCATGGAGAATATATGTAATAGGATTTTGAAAGAGCTAATATTATTAAACTCAAAACCAAGAAACAATAGGCATATTTACTTAAGGCCTGACATGCAAGTGTATTACCTTTCAGAATTGGAAAGGATACAACCAATCATGCATTTATGTTTCCATGGTTTCAAGTGGAGGGTTCATAGTGTGCTCACTAAGAGGTAGATATCCATTAAGGAAGGTCTAATTCCCTCTCTACTTATTTTTTTCTAAAGAGAACATATAAAACACTTAGAATTCTTCCAAAACCTATAGAGTAAGAAAATGAACAAAATATTAATTTTGTAACATTCCAATGATAAATATATCCAAATTTGTCATTTGGGCATATATCAGGTGGTTGGGAAGTAGGAATGGAATCCTCCCCA
>APFE030878491.1:0-13505 GCA_000404065.3 Pinus taeda
TATATAATTTATTTGTGTAAAACAATAAATATATGGCGAAAGCATTTGAATGACACGTGGGCTTGCATTTATGGCCAAAACATTTGAATGACATGTGGGCTTGGATGCAAGCCACGTTCCCTGCATGAAAAACCACCTTTTAAACAATAAATATATGCCCAAGCAAGAAACATGTGGATGACATATGGGCTTGGATGCAAGCCACGTTCCCTGTTGCATGGAAAACCTGCTTAAACTGTGAAGGTCCACCATTCAAAAGATTTGATAAAGCTACTATGGACCATATAAACCAGATAACCAAAACATTAGCGCGTCAATAAGAGTAAGTAATATGACATGCTAACAAGAGTAAGTAATATGATATGCTAACAGAAACCTCCCGAAATGTTTCGGTGGTAATATTGCAAATAGGGAAGAAACCATGGATTTTACTTAGATTGATGCAACTCCTAAAAATTTCTCCACCGCCTTTGAATCCATCCAGGCTAGCAATTACAAGGATCAAAGTCATGTTGTTTTTTTTTTTGGCGGACAAAGATCTTGCTTCAGATGCCTCAGCTGTTTTTCTTGGCGGACAAAGATCTTTTTTCAAGCCTCAGCTGGTATCCAGGTTCTCATTTCTAATTCCCTCAATCCCTTATGTAGTGAATTTATACAAAACCAGATATCGATAATGAAAATAACAGTAAAATTAGTTGTAAAGAAAGACTGAGAGCGTAATTTTTTGGACATTCAGAGATTGATATTTGAAATTATTGGAGATTGATATTTGAAATTATTGGAGATTGAAACCCTGAATTTTAAATTCATGAGTCTTTAGCTTCTGAAGTTGAGGATTTTGACTTAGTCGTTCCGAAAGGCCCCGCAGAGACAGACCTACCAATCTCTACGACATAAAATATTGCACATTTGCAAAAGGCATTCCAAGCCCTTCAAGATCAGAATTGAAAATTGCAAGCAAAGATCAAGTTGGTGCTGACCACTGAAGAAAGAAAGCTAGAGGAACAAATTCAAGTTGTAGGCGAGTTGTATTTTCCTTGTTAATTCTGATACATGCTTTCATTCAAAACCACTAATAAGAAAATTCCTCTAAATACATGGCATTGAAAACCATTAGTAAATGTTAGTTCGGTGTCTATCCATAAACCCTTTTAGGCACTGTTTTGTATGATGGTGGAAACGCTTTGGATACAGTTAGTAATAATACAATTTTACTGATATTTACCTGCTGTAGATTGACCCGTCCACTATCTTGCGGGTAGTAGTTCCTCGTTAAGAAAATGGTGGGATTAAGGAGGTGACAAACAACATTATGCAAAGGGGATCAAAAAGAAAATGGCAGAGAAGTTTATCAGCATTCCAAATTCTGATAAAGTCAATGTAGATATATATAAAAAACAATAAGGCGAGATAGAGATAGATGGAGTAGCAGCTACGCAGGCCTTATATTCATATCCTTTTGAAGTAAAAGAAATTTAAAGATATTTTCAACTTTTCCAGGTATCTTAGTCCTAGATGCTTATTTTTATGATATTTTTAAAATTACTAAAATTTAATTATAAATTTTAATATTTAATTATTAGGGAACAAAATCAATTGAACGCACTGAATCTATAATACATATCATTATAAAATGCCAAATTTATATATTTTGTTGTGATTATGCAAAAACAGATACATATATATATACATTTCGTTTTCACCATTGGTACTTCCCAATCTAGAAATATATAGACTCATAATCTTTTGCAAAGAGAGACACTCGTCGGATCCCTTTTGACAAAAGCAAACACTAATATTTTAAAGTTTTCAGATAAACAATGACAATGAATAGAATGGGCATAGATTTAAGATTGTGAATAATATTGTGGTTGCAGTGGATAAGATGCGCACCTGTGAATAATTTAAGTATGTGCACCTGTGAATGATATGTTTGAGACTGCTTTGCAGCTTTGTTCAGACTTCAGAAGAAGCATCTTTCTCCAGACTTCTGAAGGAGCCAAGCTAATGCATCCTGTAGCAAAATGGGAAAAATGCTAATGCCTCCTCCAACAAAATGAAAAAGGGGAAGGGAAAGATAGGTATGCCGACTGCCATATATTATTTGAGAAATCTGCAAAAGGGCGAGCACGCTGCCATATAGCATTTAGAATTGAAGAACAATGGAAGACAAGTGGCCAACTGAAGACAAGTGGCTACTGCCATGCAAAATTCGTGTTGTGGAAGTCGGCAACCAAAGTTTGGATAAAATAACTTGCCGCTTCAACCAACCTACTTAGGATAAGATCATATTGCAAACTTTGCCTCCATAGGATACTTAGGATAAGATGATATTGCGTCAATCTTTTCGCATCAGGCGACGTGAAGGCTGTAATTAGACCTCAATTGTTTTCCGAACCAAAAACTTTGCTTAAAAGTTTGTTGAATTAAATTGGGAGCATTAAACTTAGGTTAAAATGCCAAATCACTGGAAAAAAAACCGGTCGAAGTATAAACTAATGCTCGGTCAACGATCTAGCGATCACTAATAGTCCCAGGCAGGGGCTAATAAGAGTAGTTTGAATGGAGGTACACAACGTGTGAGGCATGAGGTACTTATAAAATCAATTACAACATAGATAAATATTTTTTAAAATGTAAAGTAATTTTTCAAGATTTAGTATATAAGATTATAGTTAGGACATAGATTAGTTATTTCCAGTATTTCTAGTTATGGGGACATAATTGTCTTTTTCTTAATTTGATGGTATAAATTTCATTCTTTTGATTAATCAAATGATGAAGAATACCATCCATTTTTATCATGAAGTTCTCGAGGCCTGTTTAACAGTGGTATCAGCATGTAATGTTTGGAAATCGCTGAAGTGATTGGCTTAGTTACGCTTGGTTCAAACTCCATTGATGAGGACAAGTCCTGCTAAGGTCAAGGTGGACGAAGTGAGGTGGATGTGTTGGAAACACATTTGATGTAGCTAAGAGTCAACACATTGCTGACTTGATAGTGCTGTTAGTGCGAGGGACAACGCGAGACCCTTTTGCTTTTGAAAACCACCTTCGAAATCACTTCTGGTTGTATTTGAAATTTGGGAGGGTTCCCCTAAATTGAATGAGCACTATTAATTAAAGTGATGAGAGGTTTTGTCAAACCACATTTGAGGACCACCTCACTCATTAAATTTTGGCAAGCAATGTGAGGTGGAGCACCTTTGAATATATCGGGAGCTTCTCCAAACCGTCGATCTTGTTCGACTGTTACACGTATGTGGGACCACCTCTTTTTAATAATTGTGTTTCATTGCATTGCCGAATTATACCTATTGTCTGTCGTTGATCTGTTGTGATAACTTTGATGAACTGGCGATTTCGGCTTGTTGATAGACTGAATAAAATAGAACAGACAATTTGCGCTAGATTAAAAAGAAATTATTGAACGAGAGATAACACATTCTAATGTATCACTCCACTTCAATTTAAAAGTAGGTTACCTATTATTAAATAAGTTGTTTTCTATCAGAAAAATTCTGTACAGTGACGATTTTGACTGTTAATGTTTTTTGCAAAAATGAATTCATTGGTTTCTCTAGTTGATGTTATCATTTGTGGAAAAGAAAATTATTAGGAGTGGTATAGAAAAATTAAAAATACACTTACTTTTGATGATCCGTGGGATGGAGTTTGTGAAGGAAAAAATGACAATAAACCATAGCCACATGATGAGGAAAAACAAGTAGAAATTTGGGAGAGTAAGGATAAAAAGGCCTATGCTTTAATCTCTACTTCATTCTTAGAAAAGGTAAGAAAATATATTATTCAAAGTAAGACAACATATGAAGCATTAGGAAAATTGAAAGAGATTTATGATTCAAATTCAGAATTGGAGATAATTCAGTAATTATTAAAGTTGTTTAATATAAATATGAAAGATAAGGATCCATTCAAATTTTCTTATGAAATTAAAACCATCAATCATGAAATTGAATCTACTGGTGTTAAGGTTGATCTACAACAATGGAAATTTTAAGGATGGAAATTTGTCCCAAAGTTTAGAAATCTTGGCAAGTCTCACCAGTGCATAATATGCAATCTCTAAATTATTTGGTTTTGTATTCTAATAATTTTATATAGTCTCCATATACAATTTTGGTGATTCTTAAGGTAAAATAATTTTATACCATAATATTTGGGCAAATGATTCTTAGAAAAAAATTGAATTTAGAGATTTTGTTTTTGGAAAAAACATAGAAAATTAGCCCGCATATGAATATTAGCCTCTAAAATTTTCCCTGATCTACAACTTACTTCCTTTATAAAAATCCTCTACCTTGGTAATTCACACTACCTGGATTCTGTCTAAGTTAGTTGACAATTAAAAGATTTAGATTTTTATAGGAAAAATTGCAGAAAGAGAGAAGGATTTTGGCAAGAAAGAAACCCTACCCAATTCTAATGTTGAAACTTTGTGTCTTTGTCAAAAGGATAAAAAAAATATCAAGAAGAATCAACTAGAAATAATAAGGGTGGCAGAGGTCGAGGTAGAAGGAATTGTAGAGTCAACAAGAGCAAAATAATCAAGGAGATAAATTGTAGAATGATAAATAAAAAATAAATTTTACTGATAAAATAACTATCAAATGCTTTAGATGTGGTAAAGTTGGACATACTACTCCTAATTGTAGAATTCCCTAGGAGAAAATTACTAAAAGAAAAAAAAACAAATGAATGAAAAGAAAAATCAACCACATCCAAATAAAGGACAATCTTATGAGAATGCACATTATGTTGTTTCCCATTGTAATTTTAACATGGATGATGTCTTTAGTACCTCCTTTTATTTATGACATGACAATTGGATCTTAGTCATAGGCGCTACTTGTCATATGACCTTTAGGAGAGATTTGCTTGAAAAAAATAGTGATATCATTGATGGAGTAGTTTATTTTGCTGATGAATCTCAAATTAATCCTTCAGGGATCAAATTTATTGATTAAAGATCCAAAGACTTGCATATTATATCTTACATGACGTTCCTTACAATCCACAATTTGAAAGGAGTTTATTAACTCTTATACATATTAGACAACAAGGACATTCAATACACATATTTGATGGCAAAGTGGAGATTCGAAGAGCAACTGATAAGGAGACTCTAATGAGTGGTGTGGAAGAAGAAAAACTCTTAAAGTTGAAAGTTATGTCATACATTGCATTGAATACTACTCATCCAGTCCAACAAAATGATACTTTGTGTTCAATTTTATTAGGGCATGCTCATTTTGGTCATATCAATTATGATAGTATAAGAATTATGAGACAATAGGGAATTAAGGGGCTTCCAATAGTTCCAAGAAAACTTACCCCATGTAATGCTTGTATTTTGGGGAAACACCATAAACAATATTTTGAAAGTTCTACTTCTATAGCTTCAAGAAAATTAGTTCTTATACATTCAAACTTATGTGGACCTATGCCTATTTCAATAACTAATGGTAATAAATATACGTTGACATTTATTGACGATTATTCAAGGATGTGTGGGTCTATCTTCTTAAAGAAAAGTCACAAGTTTTTAATATGTTTAAAAATTTTCATCTCTTGATTACAAATGGAGGTCAACTTAATATATTTACTCTGAGGACTCATAATGGTGGAGAGTATACTTTATATGTTTTTGAAAATTATTTGCAAGAGAATGGTATCAAACACCAAACCACAATTCCTTATAATCCACAACAAAATGGTGTTGTAGAACGAATGAACAATACATTTCTTGATATGGTAAGATTAATGATGTTCTTTAAAAATCTAAAGTTCATGTTTTGCGAATAAACAATACTTTGTGTAGCCAATATCAGAAATCGTTGTCCATCTTATGTTTCAACAATAAAATTCCATATGAATTTTGCTATAATCGTCTTCCTGTTGTTCAACATTGTAGAGTTTTTGGTTCTCAGTGTTATGCTTTAATTCCTAAGCAACAAAAAAATAAGTTGAGTGTGAGAAGAAGAAAATGTATATTTTTGGGTTATTCCGTGACTTCTAAGGCATACAAGTTGTATGATGAAGAGAATAAGACGATTAATTTGTCCAGAGGTGTAGTATTTATTGAATATGATAAAGATACATCCACAATTGATAGACAACTTAATCATTTAGAAAATTTATATATAAGAAATTTTATTATGAATTCGATAGTAATTGTCCACATCTTGAAAGGGGGATTCCCATTCTAGATCAGTGTGTAGATTTTCCTTCAATAAATTTTCCTCTCAATGATAATGGTTTTGTTGAAGAAAAATTGGATGATAGAAGTATTTCTACATGGATAAAAAGTACTTGCGTTCCGGAAGATTCTGCTTCATAAGATGAGCAACTTCCTCCACAAGATGAACAACCACTACGAAGATCAACTTGTATCAAAATGTTTTTAATAAAATATGATGATTTTGAAACTGGAATTTCTTCAGGTAACTATTCTCGTGTTTTTTAATATAATTTCTCTGTTGGTGGCGAACCTGCTTGTTTCAAAGAAGGTGTTAGTTGTAATGAATCAAAAAATGCAATGAAAAGGGAATATGATGCACTCATTAAAAGTGGCACTTGGAGGTTGGTGGGTCCTTCTATTGGCATCAAACCCATTGGTTGCAAGTGGCTTTTTAAAACCAAATATAAAGTTATTGGTTCACTTGACAAGTACAAGGTGAGACTTATAGCAAAGGGATATGCACAAAAACAAGGTACTGATTACACTTAAAAAATTTCTCCCATAGCTAAATGGGGCGTTATTAGAACTTTGTTTTCTATTGCAAATCAGAATGGATGGAAAATTCATCATATGATGTAAAAACTTCTTTCCTAAATTGATATTTGAAGGAAGATGCTTCCATGTTTCAACCAAAAGGTTTTTTTGTCAAATGTAAAGAACAAAAGGTATGCAAGCACCTTGTGCATGATATGAGAAACTAACTGAACATCTTCTTAAGTCAAATTATAAGAATTTTGACCTAGATGATGCAACTATTTTTGTTAAGAAGGTTAGAAGATCAATTGCATATCTAGTTGTCTATGTTAATGATTTGATGATTTCATAGAACAATGATGACTATATATAATCCATTAAGAAGGAATTGCAATTTTTTTTTGATATGAAAGATTTAGGTTTACTTCATTATTATCTTGGAATTGAAGTTTATCAAAAACATCAACATATTTTTACCTCTAAGAGGAAATATGTTGGAAAGTTATTGAGAAAATATGGAATGATGGATTGTAATCATGTTGCTACTCCAATGGAACAAAATATGAAACTTAACTCAGAAGAAGGTAAACCATTTGAAGGTCCAACAAAGTATAAACAACTTGTTCGAAGTTTGATTTATCTTTCTACTACTCGTCATGATATCTATTTTGTTATAGGGATAGTTTCCATATTTATGCATCAACCTTGTGAAGGGCATTGGGTAGTAGAAAAAAGAATACTTAAATATTTAAAAGAAACTCAAACATATGACATCAAATAATCTAAAGTTTTAGACTTTCATCTTACTTGTTATTCAGATTCAGATTTTGATGGTGATAAGGAGCATGGAGTCTTAACTTTTGGTTATTTGATGCATATTGGATCAAAAACTACCAGTTGGAGATCATGAAAACAATCTATTCCTATTGATTCTACCACCGAAGTTGAATATGTTGTAGCAGCTCAAGCTACAAAAGAAATAATTTGGCTTCACAAAATACTTGAAGATTTGCAGGAGAAATAAAAGGCTTGAACTCCTCTATTCGTTGACAATTCTTCTGCAATTCAATTGGCCAAAAATCCAGAATTTTATGATCGAATTAATCATATCAACACCAAGTATCATTTGATTCAACATCATGTTGAGGCCAAAATAATTCATTTGACACATTATGCTACTTCAAAGAAAATTCCAGATGAAAAGTTTGAAAATTTAGATCTCTACTTAACATGTCAAAGATCCCTTCGAATTAAGAGAGCAAAATGTTAACTAATCCTTTGAAATTTTGTATATAAAATCAAACTTAAGACATAATTAATTGTTTCCCATATTTCTAATTATAGAAGCCCAACTATCTTCCTCAAAATTTGATTATATATCATTCTTCTAACTAATAAAATGATGCAAAATACCATACGTTTTTATCATAAAACTCTCCATATCCGTTTAACGTGAAATAAACATCCTAAAAATCTAAAAACATATAATAATAAATATTATTTTCCAGAAAAAAATAATAAAATATTAATTTAAAAAGCATAGGATGAAAATGTCATTTTCCCAATAAGATTTTAAAATATCCATTAATCAAACATTGAAAGGATAGAAATTACACTTTAACGGTGACATGTTAACACAATATAATCATGTTCTTAAATAGATTCTTAGTATTTTATGAAAAGTTTCCAATGACATAGAATATAAATAAGTAAAATACTTAGAATTTTGTTCGATGAAATTAAGATAATTTAGTTGGATGACATTAAGATAATGTGGGTAAAAATTGTTTAGACTTTTCTAAAATTTTATGAAGAATAATTTATAAAAAGTATAATAATGGTTAAAATTGGAATACTTTTATGCGTATTATGAAATTTTTATTAAATAATAATAACATAATGTGTATGGGGATGAAGGTTCGATTTTATTGACTAATATTTTTTCACGTTTATGTATATAACATTATAACATTATTTAACTTTTACATTGATATTGCCAATTTTTTTTTGGACAGTATCAACATTATGTGTATGTAGAAGGTTAGTTATTTTTTATTACTTTCAAATAAATTTATATAAAAAATTAAAAAATCTTCCTGAGCTATTGGGCTCCCATTTGGAAAACAGAGTTGGAGCAATTTTAATATTGCATATCAAATATATGTTATGAGTTTTTTATTTAAACGTAAAAGAAAAAGAAAAGTTATAACAAAAAAAATACAATTATAGTTATAATAGTGTTACAATAAAAGATCTGAACAATAAATTTATTTCATTTGATAAGTTTAATTTGAAGGAGAGTATTTATTTCAAAATCTATTCTAAAATAAACATGTTTATCATCTTAATTAATTTAATTATTAATAATTATTAGGAGGATGGTAGAGATTTAACTTCCACAAAATATTCTAGCATATTCTTAGTAGTATTCACATATTAAATGTTGAGATTTTCTCAAAAGTAGTTATGCTCTTTCTGACCTTTTAATTAATTAAAATTAAAATTAAATTTAGTTAATTTTTATGATTTGTTAAATATTGGCAATGTGGAAAGTATCTTTCCATGATGGGGGTGAGAATATCAGAGCACGTGTCCATCGAGTCTCATGACGTTAACAGTTGGCATGCCAACGGAGAACTGACCTCTTAATCCTTTCACCTGAACCAGTGTAATGAGAGGTGTAATTTCAATTGTAAATGCGATTGTGTGAAACCTGGTATTGTCTCGAGGAATGTGGCTGGTGAAAGTTTAGCGAGCGTGATGGCTCAACAAGACGATATTTTTGTTTTTGTTTCATTCCTGTGTTGGGTTCCTAATTGATATTCTGCAATGAAGTGCAAGAGTTGGCGGTGGGCTTTCAGCGCCAGGTGGAAGCTTCTGATATTCCCCTGTGACTCTTGGTTGTGTGAATTCATTAGCGTTTTCCTCCAAAGGAACCCCAGGTTTTATTGTGCTTGCATAGTGCAGCTGCGAGTAATTCGGGGAACTTGGTATTTTTGTCTTCAATGGATTTTGGAAGGTGTGAGTAGTTGGTCCGTTGGAGGCGTCAAGAGGAAAAAATATACAACATATGAGTTCTCGAGGTTGTGTTATTGGGGTTGGCGATGGTTGTGCGAGGGATTCTTCATTTCTGGTGCTTGGTCTGAAAATTGACATGCTTAGTGGTTTCGTGGGTATTTGTGTGTGTACGGTGGAGATATAGGAGCCACCTTTCTAGAGTATTCAACGTCGACATTTTGGTGTGGGATATGTAAGGCTTCTTGGGGAGTGTCGGCCTGGGGTGAGTTTCTCCCGCCTTCTTCTTCTCAAGTAGCTGACATTCTTGCTGAGTTGCTCAATTGGTGGTGAGGTGGTAGCCGAGTTGTAGCATGTTGTCGTCTATGGAGAATTCTAGGTGAAGGGAGATCTAGTCTTTCAGTGTGGAGGTCATGGCAAGTTTCAATGGGTCAAACTCTAAAGACTATTGAGGGATTTGGCTCTCCTAGAATATTAAATATGTGATATTCCTCGCATCGTGGGTGCTTCCCCCCTTGCCAAACTAGGCTCTGTGGGTCGTGGGGACCAGCTGAGGTTGAATCCTTCAGAATATTTGGTAATGGTGGCAACCATGACACGTCGGGGTGGCAAGACTGTTGGTCACTCCTAGTTATCAGGTGTTGGAACGTGTGGCGGCCGTGGTGGCAGAAAGAAAGCTTCCCATGGAGGTGGAGGTGGGAGGCTCAGTAACCTCAGCGAAGTAGTGGTGTGCGGCGAGGTGGAACGACAAGTCGATGGTCTGGTCAGTGTGAAGCTCCCAGCCCACAGGTAATTCAACATTTATGTCTGGAGAATTACCGAGAACTAATTCAATCTCTTCTAGATCGGGTGGAGTCAACTAAACAGGTTCGAAGGGAGGATCATGCTGAGTTGGTGACCACCTTGGACAGGATGCACTACTTTTAGTGCCAGGTCAGAGAGCGAGTGGTGGTGGTCTGGCGAGGCCAAAACCACGTTGCAGAAAAAGTGGAAGAGTTGGAGACTTGGTTGACGTACTTTGAAGGGCACGTCTAGTGAAACTTCTGCCCTCTACCACCTCCAGGAACTGCCCCAGATAACTCAACTTCCATTACGTCAGATGACTAGTATGCTATTAGGTGTTTTTTATGTATTGTCTGTCTGTTGGTACCTTTGTTCCTTTTGTTTATGGATGATGTCCTTAGCCTCATTTTTTTTATTTTTGTCACTTGCTACAAACATTGGTCAACAAACCCAGTCGGGGTGAGACCACCTGCTTTTTTCTCTACTGGATGTACATTTTTTTTATGATTTGAATAAAATATTGACTTACAAAAAATATTGTGGAATGTATCATGAGATAAGTATTTTGATGCCTATATGTTTTTACTAGCCATTTAATTTATATAGCTACTTTAGTTAAATTAAAATTGCCCTATTCCAAAATAAAAACACCTATCAACCTATTACATTGACAACTTAAATAAGGATGAAAATTTTTAACTCTAAATGGACCACAATAAAATCTTACTTATACGAAGAAGTTAACAAATGATAATAAGTAAGTACAAATTAAGCTTCATGAACCTACTAACAAGATAAAATTGTTCTAAAGGGACCACAATCAAATCTTACTTACACTAAGAAGTCAACAAATGATAAGAAATTAGTGCAAAATAAGCTTTAGGAACATAGTAACAAGAGAACATTGTTCAATAGTGAAAAATGACCAATTAAATTGAGTTAGAGGAATAATTAGATATTCAAATCCAAATCATGAAGAAAATAATCAATATAGATCAAATCGACATAGAAAAAAATTGAGAAAAAAAGGAGTAAAGATACAAATCCATTTGAAAAAGAAATATCTTCAAATATTAACGTACAAATAATAAAAAATTCAAGTATCTTTACCAATAAATATTTAATAGTCAACAAAATGACATAAATTTGTAAATAAAAGTTATTATTAAAAATAAAATAAGATATTACTATGAATATGAACCAAACTCTAGCCATTGATTATCTGGTAATTTCTTTATCACTCTTCTTATGGAAAATCCTAGTGGAGGGAGAGGAACATCTTCCTACATCCGGGTTGTTTCCGTCTATGACAACATAGGGAAATCATTTGTCGTAAATCCTAATAGCTTGGGGAAAAACCTTGTTCGATATCATCCAAAAACTTGGCAATCCCCACCCCATCGGGAAAGTGTCAATCGGGAAGTTGTCTACCAAAGGAAACTATAAACCCAAAATTTGAACTCCACTCCATTTGCATTGAGGATTATATACAATATATGTGGGAACATGCTTTAATGGGGAATTTTCTTGGCAATATCCTTCATAAAAGGTTTTCACTAACTAGATACAACTCAAATGGAATCCTAAACGGTAGATAAAACTAGAGTTAGGTGCAAAGGGTTTTTTTTCTATCATATTTTCCAACTTTGAAGACGAAACAAGAGTATTAAAAACAATCTATATTTTTTTAATTAGCAAGGTTATATCTATTTATAGATGGAATGTTTTGTAACAAACATAGATGACTTTACCTCCACCTTATTATGGATTAGAATGTTCTCACTACCACGAGAGTTTTGGTATGAGTAAACCCTGACAAACGTCAACAACATCCTCAGTCACTTTTTCAAATTCTTGAAATCTACTAAGTAGGCCAGGTATATCTCAAACTCTCACATTTGTGTTTATATGAATATTTCAAGCTACTTCCAAAGTTTATTGATATATATTGTCAATATGATATGTGGAAGCAAACCCGTGATTATGAGTGCATCCTATTTAGTTGTCAAAGATGCCATGAATTTGCCTTCACTTACTGCTAAATCTAACTTTGCTTCTCCCCCTTCTCTTGATGATGAAGGATTTACCAAATTGGGTGGTAAATTCTCTAACCCTAAATACCTTACTTCACATTCCTCTTCCTCTAATGATCACCCCCCTTTAATAACAACTTTAACACACTCTCTTCTCTAGATTCTGCAAACCCTCCTCTAGCCTTGCAACCCCTAAAAATTGAGATGCATGATATAGGCCATTCCCTTTCCTCCTCGGTTGAGAAACTCGCCTCCTCCATCGATCCCCTGCCCTCCTTTGTTGAGAAACCCACTTTCTTCATCAATCTCTTGCTATCCCTATATAATCGATGTCCCAAGCCCCACCACTCATAATCCTTGACATTTCCCTTGACCTAATTGACGATATGGAGCTCGACTCCCATGATTTTCTGAGCTTGGAAAAAACCTAAAATTGGAAAGACCCATTTTCCCTTCCTAAACACCAAGTCAAATTACTCTATAGGGCATACTTCAAATCATGCCATGTTGGTATGAAATATGTTATGAAACCAGCTCAAGAAAAGATAGAAAAGATAGATAAACGCCTTAGAATTCAGCCTCTTCGAGGGGGAAACCTCCTTTACTTACATAAAATGAAAAATTCTTGGATGATTCAAATGACAAAACCTCCTTTCTATATATAGGAGTCTAAGGAGTCACGATATAATCTAGCCGACCTAACAATAATAATATAAAGCCACAAAAATAACAATAGAGGGATTCTATGGGGCACAGTAATAACAATATGGGGGCAATAGGGGCACAACAATATTAATAAGGGGTATAACTACAATAGTAATGGGGTAATCACTAGTATAATAGGGACCCACATGCCCCTCGCCTTCAAAAAAGTGGTGTCCTCAACACTTGAGTAGTTCTGGATACTTCTGCATAAAATTCTCATCCTCCCATGTGGA
>APFE030878493.1:2016-30045 GCA_000404065.3 Pinus taeda
AAGAAAACAACAAGTGGGAGAATGTTGGGTTGTGTTATATTCTTTCCACATAGTTAACAGGGGGTTTGAGGGGTACCCATAACCCCACTTTATGGGGTCCGGGGTAGCGCCTTGGAAAATTTTGATTTTGGACCCTATGTTAGGTTGGACGGACCCACCTATGGTTTTGTGCATGATTCTTGCACATGTTTTTTGGACGCGATGGTTTTTCGGTCCATGGTATTGAATGCGATGGTTTTCGATCCATGGTATTGGATGTGATGGTTTTCGGTCCATGGTGTTGGATGCTTCGGCATGTATAAATATGTATTATAACAGTGAAAGGAACATAATGAAAAATCAAGCTGGTCGTCCCAGTTTTGGGATCCAGGGGAAAATCTCTGTGTATATGTGTTTTAGGTGTTATGATCTCGCATTATTTATTTTCTGTGTTTTAGAATTCGTATGCAGGTAATTATTGTACGGGGTTAAAACCTACAAGATGGAAGAGAAGGCTTGGACCACCTTATCGCATTCGCAAGCTGCAAATTATCCAAAGAAGAAAACAACTATTCTACCACTAAACGTGAGGGGCTAGCTATGGTGTATGTGCTCCAGAAGTACCGGCACTACTTGCTAGGAGGCGATTTTAAGATGTATATAGATCACTTGGCGCTGAAGTACCTGGTCAATAACCCTGTGTTGGGGGAACGAATTTTCCGATGGTTATTATTGTTCCAAGAGTATGATTTTGAATTTGTTGTGAAGCCAGGACTATTGAGCGTAGGACCAAACCACCTGTCACACATTGAAATAGGGGAGGAACCTACTAACATGGAAGAAGGATTGCCTGATGCATAGCTATTTGCAGTGCATGTCACAGATGGTCGTTTTAAGGATCTAATACACTTTCTAACTATAGGAATAGCACTGGAAGGATACACTATCCAGAAAAAGAAGGAATTAAGTGGTGCGCATGGTAGATTTCTCTGTCATTGCTGGGCACCTATGCAGAATGGGTATTGATGAGAAATTGTGATAGTATGTACCTGAGTTCGAGAGAATCAACATCCTTGTGGATGCTCATGGGGGTGCTGTGGGAGGACATTATGCAGGGAGATCAACCGCGCAGAAGATTCTATGCGTAGGGTCGTGGTGGCCAACCCTTCATCAGGATTCAAAAGTATATTGTAAGGCATGTGATGTATGTCAAAGAACGAGCATGCCATCGCAGAGGGATGAAATGCCTTTGAATCCACAAATGACGTTGCAACCCTTTGACAAGTGGGCAATAGATTTTGTAGGACCCATTCAGCCACAAGGGAAGATAGGAGCAAGGTACATTATCACTGTGATGGAGTATTTGACTTTTTGGGAAGAAGCACAGCTGGTGAAGGATTGCACGGGTGCGACGGCCACGAATTTCTTATTTGAGCATGTACTGATGAGATTTGGATGCCCAAGGATCTTGATGAGTGATCATGGTATGCAGTTCTCGAATGAGACAATCAGCACACTAACAGAGCAATTTCAGGTATATCACTAGAAGAGCACACCTTATCATCCACAGGCCAACAAGACAATGGAGGCATTCAACAAAGTGCTTGAAAACACATTGACCAAGGTTTGCAATGCTCAACGAAGTGATTGGGACCTATGCATAGCTACAATATTGTGGGCTTATCGAACGACATGCAAGAAGTTGATGGGACAAACCCCTTTCAGCCTTGTCTATGGTGTGGAAGCCGTCATGTCTATAGAATACATCGTGCCTAGTCTATGCATAGTAGCACTCACAAGTATGATGGATCGTGGTGCCCTAGAAGAGAGGCTTGCACATCTGGATGAGCTCAATGAAAGAAGATTTTTGGTTGTATTTCACCAGCAGTCCAAAAGCAGTGTGAAAAGGCATGGCATGATCGACACATCAAGTTGTGCACATTTAAGGTAAATGATCTAGTTTTGTTGTATGATAGTAAGTTTGATCAATTTCCAGGAAAATTCAAGATGCATTGGTTAGGGCCTGATGTTATTAAGGAGATTAATGACGGAGGAGTGGTACAATTGGTCAAGTTAAATGGAGAACCCTTCCCAGGAAAGGTGAATGATAGTCGCTTGAAGCCATACACTGGTGGTCCAACCATGCGACTAAATGAAAGTGGCACAGTCTTAGCGCTTCAGGTAGCAGAAAGGAGGCGCGGGACTATAAACTAGATTGCTCAGGTGGGGGAGTTGCGTAACGGAAAGATGGTGTGAACGAAGGACGTGCCACTAGGTCTGCAATAGCGTGGAGGGAGTTGTGATACCCAGGGAGAAACCACGCAGGTCAGCCGGAAAGTGACTGTTAAAGTCATTGTTCATGAAAAAACAACAGAAGTGAGGCCAAATGGAGCAGGCAACCAACATTTAGGATGAAATTTATGGCGTAGATCCTTGAGAATCTACCGCCAATATGGAATTAATGAATAGATTTCGGGGGGAATGGTTGGATTTGACTTCAAATTGCCCTATAAATTACAAGTGGCTAACTAGTGAAAAACACTTAGCATTTTGAGAATTGAGTTATTGCACTCTCAAGTGCACATAAAATATGAATTGTTTCAAGATCTAATGGTGAGTCCGGTGTTTGAACAATTGTCAAAAGAGACACAAGAAGTGGTGAAAAGCGTCATGTCAACTTGTGAAAAAGCTATGAACACCGAAGGAGTGACCACCGAGGAAAATGTGTAGAAAATTGATATGGTGATCAAAGTAGCTACACTGGAAGTAGCCGGAGTATTGGCGGAGGTCGCTAAATCTCTGAGAATGCTGAGACCGAAACCAACCCCAACCAAGGATACCATGAAAGACAAGAAGGGAAAGTAGCTTGCCATACTGGTGCGCACGTTGCTAAGATGAAACCCACCAAAGCCCACTACCCAAAGCCCACTACCCAGGAGAAAGACAAGGCTATAAACCTAGAAGCGGAAGAGGAGGATATCGAAGACATCCCCATGGATGATGAGGATGTGCGAGTGGAAATAGAGGAAATTGAAGCCTGGGGTGCGTACCCTATTACACGGTTGCCAAAGTATGTCCTTCTGCACAAGCCTAAGTCCAAGGTCCTAAAGGACATTGATGAAAGTAAGACTCCCCTACTAACCCCTTTGCTACCAGATGAACTCACTTTTGGCAGTCCATGTTTAGCATGGGTGCTGATTTTTAAGCTCAAAGACTGGGACTTGGCAGACCATGAGAAGCTCCCACACCTGGTGATCGAATAGTTGATGCATTGCATCATAGACACGAATATAGGGATGACTTCACTGGAGCCGTGGAAGTGGCTCGGAGGAGTAGAAAAGGCAAGATTACTCAACCTTCTCTGGGTGTTGCACTAACACCGTACCCCTCTGACAGTTTTGGTTATCAAGTAGCTATTGTGCTTGGTACATGATGGGTGCCTGTGGCTAGATGAGCTGATACCCATCAAAGATATGTAGATTCACTACATAACGTGCCTACTGTATACAGGCGAAAACCTAGCTATGATATTTGGCGGCAAGGGTGCCGAGATGGCACTCGCAGAATCAATGAAAGAGAAGCTCAAACTGGTAAAGAAGTCGTGGGGGTATGCTATCTCCAGCATCTGTGACCCTGCTGTGAAGGCGGCGACATAGATCCTTGCAAGGAAGGTGATGTGGAAGTGCTGCACCAATAAGGTACCAACGCCTGTCGTCGCGCTCACAACAATGCGTGGAAGGAGTCTAGTTTAACTGGTTAGACTACCTTCACAGAGAGTTCATGGTGAACTGTCATGAAGTACAAGAGAAAAGCAAGATGTTTCACTACGTGTGGCTCTTGCTGTCGATTTTTCTTGTAGCGTGGGAGCTACCAACAAAGATCCAATTCCCCTTGATCTTGCCAGACCTTCCTAAAGTAGCGAAGTACGATTCACTATGGGAGACCAAGGACGCAGATCGCATTCGAGACAGTAAGATCTTCTACATCTTGATGGAAATAAATATCAAGATGGCTATCAATTGTAAGCCATGATTGTTGCCCATGGTATATGCTAACCTACAGAGCTATGTAAAGTTTGAGGCTAATTTCCATTGGATTTCAATTAGGGCGTGGAAGGACCCTGTGTATAAGTGGTACGATTTGTTGTACCTAGCCACAGGTGATGCCATCGATGCGGTGTTGGATAAATGGACAGCGGAGTGGCACACCTTAACAAAGTTGGTGGTGGGGGGAAGCAAGTCCGTTGCACAAAAGAAGAAGGAAGAGGCCAAGCTGAAGGTGGCAGAGCTAGTCGAAAAGAGAAAGAAGGAGGCTGCTGAGAAGGCCCAGGTAGAACAGACAAGAAAGGAGATATGAAAATAGACAGGTGGCACAAATTGGGGATCTGACAAAGGCGTGCTGTCACCTTCACCTGAAACCGAAAAGGAGGACACAGAGCAGCATGTCGCATACCCTCAGGAGACAATCAACCACATTAAGCGCCCGAGAGAGCTGGAAATGGGAGGGTCCAAAAAGAAATCCAAGGCAAGTAAGACCTCATTAGACCCCATCACATTGATGGAGGGTGACTTATATGACATTGGTGACACACTTACATATGTCACCCCGAAGGCCCTCCAACAATTTGAGAAGAAATAGCAGGTCCTCCTAGGGGCCATCCAGACAGGGCTGCAAGAGTTGCAGACCCGAGCATCGTAAGCTAGTACACTATCCACTAGCTTAGCTATCGGCACATCAAAGGCTGCTTATATGCTACGCACGAAGGCTTCCAGTGTGATAGTGTTGCTAGATGGTGTGTTGACAACAAAAAATGAGGTTGCCAGGCCCATTGTCAACTTCTTGGAGGGAGTGGGATTGAACCTGGCAACACTCTCGTGTGAAGTGCTCCAACCCTTGTAGGATGGAGTCATTACAGAGCTGAGGGTCCATGAGCTTCGCGCCTTCCAGGTGATCAGAGAACAGAAGATGAAAAATGAGCAGATGGCCCTGCAAAGGATTGCTGCCATTGCCACAGAGGCTGAGGCGACCAGCCAGAATAAGAATGTCATGCAAGTCATGGAGGAGGCTTGTAGAATGGTCTCGGAATTGGCCATTCCAGAGGAGGAGCTAGTCAAGGTCTACATCCACAAATTGGCCACAAGGATGCACAAAACTTGGAAATAAATGGCATGGGTTTAGCGGGAGTTGAACCTGTAGAGTACAGAGCTTCAAAACGTGATCCGTCACACTGACACAAAGTTAGTCAAGCTGCAAGAAGCCAAGCAGCGAAAGGAACAAGTGGACGTAGCATTACACAAGGAAGTAGTGCTGAAGGCGCAACTAAATCCCTGGCTGGAGGAAGCTTATGCAGTCACAGGAAACATTGAAGGAAAGCTTGTGACTCTGCAAGCGACGCAACAACATATTGAGGCTAACAGCGCAAGGCTAATAACCAAGAGGACAGTCGAAGATGCGAAGCAGGAAGTAGCTTAGTGCATAGCCAAAGTTGTGGTCATCAGGGGTCGAGTTGGACGGGCTTTGTGCAAATATCTTCATGCCACCGAGTGACTCAAGGGCGAGTCACGATGTTTGCGTTGGGGGCCTATTGGGAGCCGGATCCCCCAAGGCAAATTTTCGGGCTAAAAGCCCATGTTTAAGTCAAAGTTTTGTAATATTATTGTAAAGACTCTGCATTTTGTGGTCGTGGAGCGCAAAGGTGTTATGTGTCATAAAGGGTAGTCTGCCTTTAATTTTGTAAAGTAAAGTCAGCTGTAAGAGATCTACCCATGGTTCACGGACCATGGGATCGTATAAGAAGAGCTAAACTCTAAGTATTTAGAGGGATTGAACAGGTCAGAGAGTCATAGTTGTAGAGCAAGAAGTCTAAGCCTTTGGTTGTAACGTAGGTAGAGGCTCTACAACTGAGTGTGTAGAGGCCTAGGGTAGAAGTCCGTAGCTGAGTGCACAAACCCTTGCAATGGTGTGCACAGGATGGAAAGAGTCCATAAACACTTGGAATATATTAATAAAAGGACTTATTCTGCAAATTCTGTGTCTTTGTTTTATTGATGCGTTTGGATATTTTATGTATGATTTTCGTTTATTATGCTTATATGATGCGCGAATGAATGCCACTACATTGAATAATTGAACGCAATTACAAATATCTCTTTGTGCAGTGATAACTTTAAGTAGTTGACAAGATAAGCAAGTCACTTTAGGTAATTGAGGAATCTGCATAGCGTACTGCCATAACAACGCAAGAGTACCTGAGCCCCAAGATAGGGCTGCACGAAGGTCGATTGTATACTTTCGTGAAGGTATTGAAAGTTGGAATAGAGAGTTTATCTTACAAGCCCTAGAACGAGACCACCTGCGTGAAGGTAGGAATAGAAGAAATCAAACGACATCTCAACCATCTTAGGGTGTAGAAAATTGGTTCTAGCATCCCCCCATACTGCATCGGGTGAGACTTTGGTCTGTGCCCTGTGGACTGATGCCAAAAGGGCCAGTAGTGAAGAGATTTGTTTGGCTAATTAAAATTGAACCTAAGTCAGGTCCCTCAAGCCAACAAAGAGGCACCTTTATTATGTCATCTTCTCAAAGAAATCTCTCTCTCTCTCTCTCTCTCTCTCTCTCTCTCTCTCTCTATATATATATATATATATATATATATATAATTGTTGGCATGGTTCTCTTAATTTCTCTACAATGATTCTCTGAAAACAGTTTGGCCCCTTTAATGGTATTTGTTTCTCCTCTTTTTGTGTTTTCTTTCCTCTCCCTTATCCATGGGATTAATTCATACTTACAAAAAATTAATTTTATTCTAGTAATATGTTCTGAAAATGCATTGAGAATCACGGAAATAATAGTGAGGGTATAATAAAAATATAGCTTTTATTTTCCCTTTGTTATCCTTGAATTCAAACCTTTGTGTAATTAAGCTATATGTTCAAACAATTGAACTTGTGGTTTTTTTAAGGCTTTCCTTGCTATTATTTGATTGACTAAGCTAAGTTATCCTAGATATTACATATCTTCTTTATAGTAAGCCAACTTATTTTTGGAGGAATCTTAACATGAAACCAAGTCTTATAAGTTTTATCCAAGTCTGTTTTGTTATACAAATATATAGGAAATAATGATATGTTATGCAACCAACACACAAATAGATAGATCAATGACTTAAAAATTATCCTCTTCGAGGGGGAAACCTCCTTTACATTACATAAATGAACAATTCTTGGATTATACAAATGACAAGACCTCCTTTGTATAGACAGGAGTCTAAGGGGTCACAATATAATCAGAGCCTACAAAACAATAATAATGTAAGGGCACAATAATAACAATAGTGGGCTTCTATGGGGCACAACAATAACAATATGGGGGCTACATGGGCACAAAAATAATAATGAGGGGGCTACACAAAAAATAACAATATGAAGGCTAGTCTAGTATTATAGGGACATAACATGCACCTCTCCTTCAAAAAAGTGTTGTCCTTAATGCTTGAGTAGTTTTGGATGCTTATGTATAAAATTATCACCCTCCCATGTGGAATCTTCAACGGGTAAATTCTTCCACTTAATGAGATACTCTGAATGTGATTGATTATGTACCTATTGGGTTCTTATCTCGATGACTACTTCAGGCGCAAATATGACTTTTCCTTCTTCATCAAGTTTTGGAAACACTATTTAAAATGGAAGCTTGTCATTGATAACCTTCTTTAAGCATGAAACATAGTAAGTAGGTGTACTCGAGAATATGCATGCAACTCCAATTTGTATGCCATAGTACCAATCTTTTGCACCATATTGTAAGGACCGTAGTACTTGGGTGATAATTTATTATTCTTCTTAGATTGCTTGGGAGACATTTTTTTGTATGGTTGTATTTGTAAAAATACCCAGTCACCTACATCAAAACTTCTTTCATTACAATGTTGATATGTCTACCGTTTCATTTGATTTTGTGCCAGAGTGAGGTTATCCTTTAAGAGTTGGAGAACTTGTTGCTGACACTCGACGTGATCTTCCACTACTTCATCCTTATAATTTTTTCTTAAACTTGATGTTATGGATGGTGGATGATATCCATAAAGTGCCATAAATGGGGTCATTTTTTGCTGTAGTATGGAAGGAATTTTTATACCAATATTCAGCTAGAGGTAACCACTTGACCCATTGTGTTTTTTATGAGATACAAAGCAATGAAGATATCCTTCCAGGAATTTGTTCATTATCTCAATTTTACCATTATATTGAGGATGATAAGATGACACTCTTTCCTTCAAACTTGGGTAAACCTGTGATAAAATCCATTGAGATCTCTTCCCAACATTGACTTGGAATGACTAAAGGCTATAATGGACCTGAGTTCTTAATTGTGTCAACTTCATTTTATTGGAAAACCAAACATTCTACCACAAATTCTAAGTATCAGATTTAAGGCCATCCAAAAGAATTCCTTGTTGACTGTATGGTAATTTTTAAAAAATTCTAAGTGCCCTCCTAAGGGACAGGTGTCCAATTCCAAAATAATATTTTGTTTGAGTTGGGAATTCTTTCAAAGATATACGCAATCTTTGTACCATAATAAATCATTTTTCCAACAAAATGTATCAGATGTATTGGGATCTAGATGTATCTTTTGAATGAGTGACCACACCTCTTCATCATTCTTCCATTCATCCCTTGCTTTGGTTATCCGCTTAGGTTGGATTATAGAAATGGCACAAAAAAATGCTTCCACATCTTCATCCTTTGTTGAGAGTGCATATGCAAAAATATTTTTCTTCCCTTTCTATAGATGATTTCAAAGTCATAACCCAACATATTTGTCACCCATTGTTTCTACTCTTCTGAAGATAATTTTTGTTCCAAAAATTATTTAAGACTATCATAATATGTTTTTACATTGAAGTGTCTTCCCATTAGGTAAGGTCACAATTTCTTTAGTGCATGTAGTATTTCCAACATTTCCTTCTCATAAATATGTTTTTGTAAATACTTTCCTTTGATTTGTCGACTTTCAAAATCAAAGCAACTTTCTTCTTACATTAAAACAACACCAATTCCATTTCTTGAGGCATCACATTCCACATAAAAGTTTTGTGAAGTCTACCATAGCTAAGACCAGTGGTTGGCACATTGCCTCTTTAAGATTTCCAAAGGCCTTTGTTTCTTCTGGAGTCCAGGAAAATGCATCCTTCTTGAGTAATGATGTTGGAGGTGCCACTATTCTCCTATAATTATTAACAAACTTGTGATAATATCCTCTCAACCCAAAAAATTCTCAGAGATGCTTTATGGTTGTGGGGATTTTCCAGTCCTTAATGTCTTTAATTTTGTTAGATTATACCTTAAAACCCTCATGAGATACAATATGACCCAAATATTACACCTCTTCTACTCCAAAGAAACATTTGGAGGTTTCTGCATATGATTGTTTCTCAAAAACCTCCAAACCTTCGAATGATTGTTTGGAGTCTAAGAGGTGGAATACTTGGTCATATTGTATCTCATAGGGTGTTAAGTTAGTCCGTATCAACATTAAATCATTAAGGAAAAAAAATCCCCACAACCATAAAGCATCTTTGAGGATTTATCGGGTTGAAAGGGTATTATAACAAGTTTTTTAAGAATTATGGGAGAATAGAAGAACTTATAACATCATTACTGAAGGAAGATGCATTTTCTTGGACTCCAAAAGTAATGAAGGCCTTTGAACATCTTAAAGAGGCAATGTGCCAAGCACTGGTCTTAGCTATGCCAAACTTCACAAAAACTTTTATTGTGGAATGTGATGCCTTAGGAAATGGAATTAGTGTTGTTCTATTGTAAGAAGCAATATTGGATCTGTTGCATCATGGAGAGTACAAGGGAATTCTTTTAGAGAAAGAGTTATTCTTTGTTGCCAAGGTAAATGAACACGTTGTCTTCTTTCTACCCATAAAATTGGCCTTGCAAGGTTGTGGAAAAGCATCTAAGTATATTGGTAAAATAATGTTGGAAAACATATAATTACAACAATGTTGTCCATTAAAATTCAATAACATTGACTTCTAATATATGTCAAGGTTTCCATAAATTATATCTGCAAATATGAGAGTAAATATTGATATGGTGGAATCGGCCTACCAACATGTTTGGCCTCTATTATAGTAGTAACAACTATTATAGTAGTAACAACATTATCGAGTGCACCAACTGGTACGAATGCTTCCTTAAGCCAATCATCTAATACGAATAGTAGCTCGCCAACTCATAATGGATTGGCTTAGAGAAAATTAACTCAAATAAAGATACAGATATCGCTCATATCGCTCATAAGAAAGAAACAATAATCAATGCATAATGAAATATCTAATAACAACATTTTTTCCCTGCTAAAGCATAACGAAAAAGTGATCACCCGCCTCCCTGCTAGGTCAATTAGGACTCTAGCCATGGTTTTCCTCTAGAGGATGTGCATGTTCTACTCTAAACCATTCAATTAGCAGAGCACAAGCGATATATACAACAAAGTTCATGTAGTGGAAACATTTGGTAATTAGTTCCATTTATATCAACGCCATCTCTATCTATTGTTTGTAATGATATAATGCATGACAACAACATATAATTTATTATGCCATTAATAAAGGTTATAGATAATAATATGTGAAGCATTGTGGTGATACCATGCAAGACATCAGGGAATTCTACGATCACTCAAACATATCAACGTTTTTCAATCATTCTTGGTTACTATAACATTCCACTATAACCTTTTTTTTGTCTGCAAACCTAAAATTTCTAACATATAACACATGATATTCAATCCATAATGTTCTCTCAATCCTATCGATACCAATTGATATTTCCTACCTGTCTATCACAACTGACATATAACGCTAGTAAAGTTGCCTGAAGGATAATGAAACAATTTTTTGGTGAAAAACAAAGTTTTGTCTCATAGCATGACTTTATTTGTCTCTTTGTCATCTAACCACTGTTAACTATATCCATTGAATAATGCCAAGCATCTAGCTACACAATAACACATGTAACTATTTATAATTCACTAAGGTCAAAGGGCCAACTAACTCAGATTTGTGTAACAGATGATTGTAAAGGTGCATATTGTTCTCGAAGAAATTACAACCCCACACTTAATTTAACACATATTTGTAATTGTTCTGGCTTTACTGATTTACAGATTTTGTAACGCATTGAATATAGAACCTCATTGGTCATACTAACATTGTAGATAAACAGTTAGGTAGACTATCGAATATGAGCTACCTACTTATTCACTCAAAGGAATAACTTGCTATCATTATCGACATCAATGGATATTAAGGGACAAGAGACTATATTCTCCACATTTCTCTTCATGTTGTTATTCCTTTCAACCAAAGTATTTAGGGGTGCCACTTTCTTCTCCTTTGGCTCATCTACTCAATCCATTCTAATGATATCAACGTTCACCATCTGTGAATAGATCAAGGATGTACAATGTGATATTGCTCCAAATAAATATCTGGGTTGCTATGGTCTTTTCTTTGTTGTACGCCAAATTCTTGTCTACATTCATTTCATAGTTTTCATTTGGATTCATTATATCATTTGAATGTAGAGCACTAACTTATAGCAACACCCTGATCTCATATTTGACAATAGAAGTAGGCAATAAATCTTCTTGTTTTACATATTCCCATTGCTTTCATGCCTTTTCTTTCTTTCAATTTTGTACCAACATCTACCTTGTTATTATTAACATTCAAATCAATTCCTTTTAGTTATTTCCTACTAGTTTTGATGGTATTTATGCTATATATTTGAACTGAGAACCTTGTCCCCCCTTCCTCTTTTTTTCTTCAGAAATTCATTTTCAATCAATTCCTTCTATTTATCAAAGACTTGGTGAGGGTAGTTATAAGGGGACTTTTGGTTGCATAGTTTGCACATAGTTCTATAGTCCTCCATGTACTCATTTACATGATCCTTAAACTTATCATTTAAATCTCCTTTCAACTCCTTTATCAACTTAAGAAACTTGAATAAATAATATCCCCCTTGCTCCAACTCCATAGCATCAACACTGCTCATCATTTCTTCTTTCCACTTCTGTAGAGTTCTTAGTCACGAGTCATATAAGAAAACTGATACAATGTGAATATTTATTTATTTATCTTTCTTAACAAGATCTTGCATCTTTGTAAATACCTCTCACTGTCTATAAGGTAACATTACTGGTAGAAATTGTACTTCCCTTTTAAGTTGTATTTATTCTCCATCTTCGTTGCAAGGGTCTTAACAATGAATTCAAATCTCTTTGGTTTCTTTTGCCCTACTTAGATTTTCACCAACCATTTTTTTCATGTTTCCAATGAGTATTAATGGAATTGTTCCCCCCTTGAGATGGTGTTGCTAAAACGTTCAATGGATTCAACTTTTTCTTTCTTGAGAAACTCCCCCTGAGATCAAGCTAGGTCACTAGTTGTTCTTTATGCTTCCTCTTACACACTTGATTAGACTTCTTTCTACTCTCAGCGTTTCCTTTTTCTCTAGTGTTTCGTCTGATTTGATTATCTTTCATCATTTCTTTTAATCCTTTAGATTACTTTTCAACATGCAATCTTTGGCTTTGTGGCCAAGATTTCTACATACATAACATTTTTTGTTGCCAAGAAATGCAAGAAATTATGTGCTTTTGCTTTAGTTCATACTTTTCTTTGCATACACTTTGAATTAAAATCCTTTATATCCAAATTCATTTCACATATAACAATAACCATATAAATAGTTTATGTAATTGGTTGTTGATGTTCTCCTTTGGTTCCCGGCCTGGGTTTTCTCCAAACGAGCGTTGGTAGGTCCTGGAGTGCCCGTCAAGGGTGCGCATACCCCGCGGTGATTATCACCACCTGCACCCTACAATCGATCATCTCAACATAGTGGAACGTGAAACCTGCCTATTGCTACTTGATGGATAGTACCTTCTTGTTTACTACTTGTTTTGTTGAATAGTCTTGATATTATTGTTCATACAGTCTGTTGCTATGCGTCGAGGTTCATGGGTATGAAAGCATGAGATATATTCTCTACTATGAATTTTTTCAAATTTGTTCAATTCATCTCTAGGAGAAAATGACCTTCTTGTAAATGACCATTTATTTGCCTTATTTTTTGGTTCTTGATATTGCTTCTTGTCTTTATTTGTTTATTTAAAAAACATGTTGTTGTTTGACTCTTCTTCTATAAGTATTTTTAGATTTTGCTTCATTATATTTTTTGGCTTCCTTTGATCTACTGCACTTTTCTAAGCATTTCATAGAGACAACCTCCTCTTCTAGTTGCTTACACAACATGTTCTTTTTATCTAACTCTATTCTAGTTGAATCAATCTCAGTTTCTAATATTTTACACTGTAGGTCTCCCTCCTTGAATTTACTACTCATCACCTCTTCTAGTCTCCTTGTTTCTTCAAGTTGTGTCTTCAAGATGATAAATTCCTCCCTATACCCATGCTCTCTCTCATCACATATCTGCACAAGTTTCTACATATATTTGTTTTCATTCTTCAATCTTTCTATACTAGTCAATGACAAGTCAAGCCTAACTTTATTTTCATTTGTATTTTCTTCATGAGGGTTGAGTACATTCACATAGGTAGAGATTTAATTTAACCGAACACTTTCCCTTTTCTCAAGGTTTTTTCTCCTTATTATTTCTCTTTTCTTTCTCTACACCGCTGCTACTAGTCTCTCCATGCATCAACTATGATCTATCCTAGATTTATTTTGCAGAAGTTAAATCTATGTTGTATCAAGATCCTTTTTATGAATATTGCTATAAATGACACATTTAACTTTAAAATTCCACTATTGTTCTTGCAAATATGGAGAATCTTTGCAGTAGCCATCACATACTAGTTTCCATACACCAGACCCATAAGATATTAGTTCACATTTTACCTTATCTCTCCATTCATGAAAGTTTTCGACACTCAACACAGGTACACTTTGATATTCGATGACTCAACTAGATCTACCCTCAAGCTGTTAGGATTATACAGAAGGAACTGACTCTGATACCAATTGATGAAAACTTGAATAAACTAAGAGGAAGGGGGGGGGGGGGTGAATCAATTTATCATATTCATGGACATTAAAACTATTTTCTTTAAACTCATTAACTAAAACATTACATGATAAACTTGACAAATAATTACCAATAGATTGAATATGTGAACAACAAGTAATAAGAAAACCAAAACATCACAAGGACACATATTGAAACCAGATATATGTGGAAACCTGTAAAGGGAGAAAACCATGATTTTATTATTCTTTTTATGCAAGGAAAACTCCAACTCCTTATCACATCTGATTTTTTGTAGGCTCCAACCTACAATAGGCTGCTAACTCAATTTTCTGTAAGTTGCAACATGCAAGGAAGCTCCAACTCCCACATGTTTTCTATAGGCTACAACCCATAGGAGGCTCCCACCTCAACAAGCTCCAACCTAATGTTTATCAAGCCATTACTTGAAAGGAGACCATAATCCCCTTGTGCAAACAAGGAACAACAATGTGTTGGTTTACCTGGTCATAAACTCTGCATATCTCCATCTTCATTTCTGCCTCTTGGTCCCTTCAAATATACTTTACATTAGCTTCATATGTGCCATGTAACTAATTCATAATACCTCAATAACCTTTCACGCATTCTCTCAATCTCTAACCCTCTAATGCCTTCCAAAATCACATCTTTTATAAAGATATTTTTCTATCTATTTGTATCCCACATAAGAATATGAAGTGATTAGGCTTGACTCTTTGCCTTCCACTCATTCATTTTCAAAATCTTCACATCCTAAATATTAGAACACAAAAATAAATAATTCGTCCAATATTAATTTCACCCACATGTAATGATTAAATTCGTCAACCTAATGCCAACATCAAAATACAATATTTATCATTAATGCATCACAATAATCTTTGAAAAATATTTTCATTTGCCTTGGAGTCTTGCCTTTGCATCACAAAAATTCAACTCAATCAACAATTTCACATCACAACAAATTATTCAATATAGAAATCTCTACAACATTATCAAAACATTTCAATGTATCTCAACTCCTCCTCCTTATTCTACTCCTTTGCATTGTTGATCTTGTTCATTAGTGTATACATGTCCTTGTTGTTTCTCCTTTATCCATTGTTGCTCCTTCATTGCTCCTTGTTGTTTCTCCTTTGCCTTTGTTGCTCCTTCATTGTACCTTTTTGTTGCTCCTTTTCCTATTTCTTCTCCTTCATTGTTCCTTGCTAATGCTCCTTTGCATATTATATTTTGTTTCTTTTTGCTCCTTTGTCTTCTTTTTGTTGTTTTTCCTTTGCCATCAATGAAAATATTACCAACATTATGGCCTTTAGAATATTTTCTACCATAGCTGTAAAAAATCCATTTTGCTCTTTTTTCCTCCAATTGTTGCAGTGTCAACCTTGTGGGTTATGGAAGACTAGGAGCAACAACACTTGCATAGTTATAGTTGTGAGTGGTAGGCTTTGTGGTTTCCATAATTTTTCTTTCAACTTTTCTTGCCACCTTGAATTCCTTCCCCAATGAATCAGGTTCCCAAAGATGAAACTCATGTTGGATGTGATCTTTTAATGTCCCTATGAAGACATCAATCCTATGCTCATCTGGAATGTCGGTTACACTAATATTCAATTTTTGGAAGTCTTCGTTGTGCTCTGCCATTGAACCCTTTTGTTTGAGATTTATCAATTGGCTAAATTAGGTGTTACTCTTTGTATCTTCATAATGTGCTATCATTTCCTCCATAAAAATTGACCAGGTGACAAGTGGTTGACGAGAACATATTCATCAATACCATACAAACTAATTGGGTTCTAAATATAAAGATGTAATACGTACCTTTTGTGAGGGTTTCACATCCTAAAGATAAAAAAATTGCTCCATCTGTAGTATCCATGTTACCGAATCCTTGTCATCAAACTTCCTCATATCTTATATGGAATGTGGTGGTTCTTAAAACCCACATTGGAGTCTCTAAAATCATAATTCATATTCCTTTTGTCCTCATCATGATTTTCATGGATTGCATTGTCACCACTCGCAAGCATTTATTTCAACAAATTTGTCAAACCTTGCTTCAAACCTTCCATGTATGCTTTCAAACCATGCATCTTATTATCCATTCCATCCTTCAAAACTTCCATGTATGCTTTGAAACCATCCATCGTATCTTCCATTCCATCCTTGAAACCTTCCATGTTTGTTTTTAAACCATCCATGTCATCTTTGGTTTCTATTTTTTAAAGAGAAATTTGTTGCACTTGGTCCCGTAAATTTGATATATCATGCTGCAATTATTCCTCTTCATGCGTCATAGTAAAGATTTCTGAGGGATTGGTGGGTGTAGGATTCTTTTTTTTTGGAGGCATTTTATAACCAAATACTCATATCTATGCTTCAACATTCCCCTTGAATCACTTCAAACTAATTTTTCAAACATAATTAAAAAAAATAGACAATTTTCTTTCTTTTTTGGAGCTCGACATTATGATTGTTGTATCTCTATAATTTTAGATTTCCAAGATCTGAACTTTGGTCTTGTGGTAGCCCTATGAATCTTCTTTCCAATGCCACAATTCATTCCAATATTGTATTCTTCAATATATTGTTATGATAGATATGCCACAATGACCTAATTATGGAAGGATTCAGTAGAGCGAAGTTGTATGGGATGGCATATGTCACTTTTTCAACATTCGAACCTTAAATTGCTACAAAAGAAACTATAGTTTGTGCACTTTCAGCAATTTTTTACAGAATTCAAATCCAATGCCTAAAATGAAACTTATGACGAGTTTCCCTAGTTCACTTGTTTGGGACTCAATTATGGAGAATGAAAAAAACCTAACTTTTTCGGACCATATCTAAGACGATATAACGAACCAAGATCTTGAATTCCAGCATGAAGTTCACCAATATTTCAGCTCCATGTGGTTTCAAATTTAGCTTATGAATCATCATAGAAAGAAAGTTACAGCGAAAATTCCACGATGGCCTATTTCAAGCAGCGAAACCCTAGAATCTGAAGATTTCACTCCAAATGTTATGAAACCAACTCACAAATAGATAGATCAATGAATTAAAAATTATCCTCACCAAGGGGGAAACCTACTTTACATTATATAAATGAACAATTCTTGGATGATACAAATGACAAGACCTCCTTTGTATATATAGAAGTCTAAGGGGTCACAATATAATCATAGCATACATAACAATAATAATATAAGGGCACAAAAATAACAATAGTGGCCTTCTATGGGGCACAATAATAACAAAAAGGGGGTTACACTAACAATAACAATAAGAGGGCTACACAAGTATTATAGGGAACTAACATGATATGACCATGTGATTTTTAAGTGTGATTGCATCACTTGCTATTTGTAGGTGCACCAATATTTTTCCTACAATTGGTAGATTCTTCTTTTATTTGGTAATCATAGCATTGGCCATGGTATATTGTAGTAGTTTATATTTTTTCTCAATATTTAGAAATATCAATTCATCATACAGAAGAACTAGGACAATATGTCTTCAATGGGAATTCATGGCTTTTCCATCATAATGGATATTTTTGTCTTTGAACGCTACGGTTACCCAGTGTTCAATAAGATAGGGATTTATTACCTTTCACACATAACCCAAGATCATAGCCTTTTTCTTTATATAATTCTTAAAGTTGTCTAAATATCTCCTTACTGGGATATAAAAGGAATCAAAAGCCACATCGTAAAAAATATGTCCTTATATTAAGAAATTATCTCATGATTGCATCCCATAGTACACTTTTTATAGTAACTATCTTATTTTTCAATTTAAAATTCTCCATGGAATTCTCATACACGTTAGTTTCCATTCATCTCTATCCTTCATATTAGTCAAGGTAGTTTTGGTTATTGTTAATGCACTTTGAGACATCTATTTTTTCTGCATTTTTTGTGGTTTTGGTTCTATCTTTCTAGATCCACTTCCAACCTCCATGCCATTACCCTCCAAATACTTCTACAACACTGCATCTTCAACCAATTTCTCCATTTTATTTTGTACAGTAATAAGGGATGAGCCCTTTGTGCCTAGATTTATATTGACACAAGTGTGTGGCTTTGATATGATTTTTCCTTTAGATTTTATAGCTCTTCAATTGGATCCTCTAGTAGATGAGTAAAAAATATAACGATAGAGTTGACTCCCTACAATCTATCAACTTCACCAAACAACAATTGTTTTTATAAGATAAGTTTAACATTCTTAACATATTCATAATTAAATTCTTCCTCAAGTTGTTTATTATCCCTAATTACCTATTACATTTGAGGAAAGGATACATGGTTCATATCTTTGTTGATATTTCATATTTCCTTTTCCTTTTGCTAAAAGGCGTTGATAAGTTCTTTTGTTGAAAATAGATTCTTTGCAATACACACTAACACAAGCTTAAGACTACCCTTCTTTTTAAATTTGATGGATTTTATGTGGATTTTGATGAATTATATTTCATTTGTTAAAATTCCACTGTTCTTCAATTTTCCATTATAGTAAGCTCCTTTTAGGTACTTGTTATAAACTAATAGGTTTACAAATGTTGAAATATTGCTATTATCTTTAGGTGACAAATTAAATGTTTAAAACTTTACCTGCTCAACCCTCCATTTCAAGGATACATGTTAGTAATAGTTTTGGTAACTAGTAATTCAAGGCTAGTTGTAGTAAAGATTTAGTTTTTAATATCATACTTGGGAATTAACTTAGGTCAAATAAGGGAATCAATTTTCAAGGGAAAATTGCACATGATTTTTGAAAATGTTCTCTTTTCATTTTTTTTCCTTGATCTAGGGAAAGGGTATTAATAAAGAAAATGAATATAAAATTCCCATATAATAAGGATCACAATCTTGAGGTTTGAACAAAACCACCACTAGATGCTTTTAGAAGATCAATAAACAAGGAAATCGAAAATACAGTGACCTAATTATTTGGGGTTTATGTATTAGAGGGATAAGTGTTAACTCTATGAGATAGGGCATTGTAGTAGTCAATGAGCCATATGGCTTACTTATTTGTATTTGGAGCCCTTTTCTAATCAAAGAAAGATAGCTGAGTGACCTCATCTTCGAGCTAGATTTTTTGACAAAACGGTTTCCCAGTTATATCTTGTGTCAAATCATGGTTTGTGAGTTTTTTTTGTTGCTATTCTCTATTTTCTGCATAATTTTAATTTACATGCATATACGATTTAGAATAATCTATATATCCAATAATCTAAAGAAAGATAAAACCTTGATAGTGTAGATTTTAGATTTTTAAATATGATTTTATTAGATCTATTGTAGCCAACTGTAAAATAAAATACCCACTACAATAGCCTTCATATTGACCATATGCTATTAAAAATAAATTATCCTAGTATTTAAAATAATTAAAGTCACAAAATAATATCACATAAAATATTTAGCAATTATAATGCAATGCCAAAACAAAACTTATCACAAATTAAAACCTTAAATACGCCGCAGCATAAGTACTTAGTTGCAATAATACTACTCTAAACACACATAAATCATGTCAATCCATTTGAGACTTGCAATAGTACACCTCCATTAAATCTCCTCTACCTAACATACTTGCACCACAAACATGATATTAAAATATTCTCAATAAATTGAAACTATATCCTACTAGAGAATCAACAAGAGATAAAATATATGTAATGCTTGAGTAATGCACCAATAATAGTTATCCCCCTTGCCTCCCTTCCCATCCCAAAAGATAGGTCCTTATGATCACAAACCTTAAGTTTGATATGTAGCCTCGAAAGGAACTAATACCTCATAGACATTGATGACAAGCCCCACCCCAAAAGAATAAGTAAATACCTCAAAATGACCTGTGCAAGATCCGGTCAACATCTCATTGCCATTCCAATGACAAACTACATAAGGAATCTAGCCATTATATTATGGAGTTTCCCTGCTTGGCTCATAGGTTTTTCAAAAGAAAATTTTGGTTTTAAACCCATACAGAAATTACTTGCATACGAATTCTAAAACACAGAAAATAAAAAATGCAAGAGCATAACACATAAAACACATATGCACAGAGATTTTCCCCTGGATCCCAAAACTAGGACTACCAGCTTGATTTTTCATTATGTTCCTTTCAATATTACAATACATATTTATACATGTCGAAGCATCCAATACCATGGACAGAAAACCATCGCGTCCAATACCATGGACCGAAAAACCATCGCATCCAAAAACATGTGCGAAAATCATGCACAAAACCATAGGTGGGTCTGCCCAACCTAGCTTAGGGTCCAAAACCAAAATTTTCCGAGGCGTTGCCCCGGACCCCATAAAGTGGGGTTACGGGTACACCTCAAACCCCATGTCACCCCCCCTTCTAACCCCTGGTTAACTATGTGGGCTAGTCATGGAAAGAATATAACACAACCCAACAATTACCGACGGAGGAGTTGTACAACTAGTCAAGTTAAATGGAGAACCCTTCCTAGGAAAGGTGAATGGCACTCGCTTGAAGCCATACACCAGTGGTCCAGCCATGTGACTAAAGGAAAGTGGCATAGTCTTAGCGCTCCAAGCAGCAGAAAGGAGGCACGGGACTATAAACTACATTGCCCAGGTGGGAGAGCTACGCAATGGGAAGATGGTGCGAAGCAAGGATGTGTCACTAGGTCTACGGAAGTGTGGAGGGAGCTGCGCTACCTAGGGAGAATCATGCAGGTCAGCCAAGAAGTGACCCTTAAAGTCACTTTTCATGAAAAGGCAACAGAAGTGAGGAAAAATGGAGCGAGCATCGGACATTTAAGATGAAATTTATGGCTTAGATCCTCGAGAATCTGCTGCCAATCTGGCATTAATGAACCAATTTCAGGGGGAACGGTTGGATTTGAATTCAAATTCCCCTATAAATTACAAGTGGTTGCCTAGTGAAAAACACCTGGAATTTTGAGAATTGAGTTCTTGCGCTCTTAAGCGCACATGAACTTTGAATTGTCTCAAGATCTAATAGTGAGTCCGGTGTTTGAACAATTATCAAAAGAGACACAAGCATTGGTGAAAAGCATCATCTGAACCTATGTAGAAGCTATGAATACCAAAGGAGTGGCCACTGAGGAAAATGTGCAAAAAATTGATATGGGGACCGAAGTAGCTGCACTGGAAGTAGCCGAAGTATTACCGGAGGTCCGTAATCTCTAAGAACACTGAGACGGAAGCCAACCCCAACCAAGGGTACCATGAAAGACAAGAAGGAAAAGTAGCCTACCATACCAGTGCTCACATCGCCAAGATGAAACCCACTAAAGCCCACTGCCCAAATCCCACTAACTAGCAGAAAGGCAAGGCTATAAACCTGAAGCAGAAGAGGAGGATATCAGAGAAATCTCCATGGATAGTGAGGATGTGGGAGTGGAAATAGAGGACGTTGAAGCCCAAGGTGTGGACCCTATTACATAGTTTCCAAAGTATGTCCTTCTGTGCAAGCCTAAGTCCAAGCTCTCAAAGGAAATTAATGAAAGTAAGACTCACCTGCAAACCCCTTTGCTACCAAATGAAATCACTTTTGGTTGTTCACATTTGGCACGGGTGCCAATTTTGAAGCTTGAAGACTAGGACTTGGTGGACCATGAGAAGTTCCCACGCCTAGTGACCGAATAGTTGATGCACCGCATCATAGACACAAATACAGGGATGAATTCACTAGAGCTGCGGAAGTGGCTCAGAGGAGTAGAAAAGGCGGGATTACTCAACCTTCTTTGGGTGTTGGAATAACACCACACCCTGTGACAGTTTTGGTTATCAAGCAGTTGTTGTACTTGGTACATGATGGGCGTCTGTGGCTAGAAGAGTTGATACCCATCAGAGATATGTTGATTCACCGCATAACGTGCTTGCCGTATACAGGCGAAAACCTAGCTATGATATTTAGTGGCAAGGGTGGCGAGCTGGTGCTAGTAGAATCAATCAAAGAGAAGCTCAAACTGGTAAAGAAGTCACGCGGGTATGCTATCTCAAACATCTGTGACCCTACTGTGAAGGTGGTGACAGATATCCTTGCAAGGAAGGTGATGTGGAAGTGCCGGTCTGATGAGGTACCGGCACCTGTCATCGCGCTCGCACAATAGTGTACGGAAGGAGTCTAGTTTAATTGGTCAAGCTACCTTCGCAGAGAGTTCCTGGTGAACTACTGCGAAGCACAAGAGAAAAGTAGGAAATTCCATTAAGTGTGGCTCTTGCTATCATTTTTTCTTGTAGCGTGGGAGCTATTAGCGGAGAGCCAATTCCCCTCGATCGTGCCAGACCTTCCTAAAGCAACGAAGTATGCATTGCTATGGGAGACCAAGGACGCAGAGCGCATTCGAGACAGTAAGATCTTCTGGACCTTGATGGAAATAAATATCAGGATGGCTATCAATTGTAAGCCACGATTTTTTCCTACGGTATATGCTAACCTATAGAACTATGCCAAATTTAAGGCTAATTTCCATCGGATTTCGATTAGGGCGTTGAAGGACCCTGTGCAAAAGTGGTACGATTTGTTGTACCTAGCCACATATGATGCCATCGATGCAGTGTTGGATAAATGGCTGGTGGAGTGGCACACCTTGACGAACTTGGTGGTGGGTGGAAGCAAGTCCGTTGCACAAAAGAAGAAGGAAGAGGCCAAGTTGAAGATGGCGCAGCTGGTCGAAAAGAGGAAGAAGGAGGCTGTTGAGAAGGCCCAGGTAGAACAAACAGGAAAGGAGGTAGGAAAATAGATAGGTAGCATAGAGTGGGGCTCTAACAAAGGCACGTGGTCCCCTTCACTTGAAACTGAAAAGGAGGACACAGAGCAGCACGTTGTGGACCCTCAGGAGACGTCCAGCCGCATTAAGCTCCTGAGAGAGATGGAAAATGGAGGGTCCATAAAGAAATCCAAGGCAACTAAGACCTCGCTGGACCCCATCACATTGACAGAGGGCGACTTACATGACATTGGTGACACAGTTAGAGATGTCATCGCAGAGGCCCTCCAACAATTTAAGAAGCAACAACAGGTCCTCCTAGGGGCCATCTAGACAAGGCTATAGGAGTTGCAAACTTGCACATTGCAAGCTAGTATGTTGTCCACTAGCTTAGCTATTTCCACATCAAAGGCTGCTTATATGCTGCCCACGAAGGCTTCCAGTGTGTTAGTGCTGCTGGATGGTGTACTGACTATAGAAAATGAGGTTGATAGGCCCACTGTCAGCATCTTGGAGGTAGTGGGATTGAACATAGAAACACTCCCGCGTGAGGTTCTCCACCTCTTGTAGGATGGAGTCATTTCATAGCTGAGGGCTCGTGAGCACCGCACCCTCTAGGTGATCAATAAACAAAAGACAAACAACAATCAGATGGCCCTGTAAAGGAATGTTGTCATCACCGCTGCGGTTGAGGCGACCAGTAAGAATAAGAATATCATAAAGTCGTGGAGGAGGCTTGTAAAATGGTCTTGGAATTAGCCATTCCGGAGGAGGAGCTAGTCTAGGTCCGCATTCGCAAATTGGCCACAAGGATGCGCAACACTTGCAGATAGATGGCGCTGAACCTATTAGTGTCAGTCTTTTCAGCCTTCCTCTAGTGATCAAACATGCTCTTACAAAGTGATTTTAAGGTGTCAAGGTCAAATTTTGTAATTTTAGTGAGTCTTCAAGCAAAATTTGGTCACTAGGTATTAGGTCTAGGGTTTGCTTTTACTCCTATCAAAGTTGTCCAAATGTTGATCCATGTCACCATTCAGCTGAATGTACCATCATTCAGAGGGTTGTCATCATCATGTCAAGTTCCACTAGGTCATTTTACACCTTGTTCATGCTTTAGTTGTGCCTAGGTAAGGTTCATTTCCCTCTCCTAGGGTTTTGAAGCTGGGATGGTCAAATCATTAGTAAAACTTGTATCATGATGTTCATATACCATCCCCTATCCTTAATGTACCTTATTAAACATTTCCCATCACTGAGATCCCCCAAATTCCTCATTTTCGCACAAACCCTAGTTTCTTGCTACAAACCCTATTTTCTAGGCTAGGCCTGTGTTTTTCCTTTTTGGACCCCTTCCCCTCACTAAATATTTGAAATTCCCCTTTCCCTTGTTTCCTAACATCTATCCCTACTTCTCAAAATTTCCTCAAGAATTTAGAAGCCCCCTATCCCCTTCATTTCGCCTCATTTCGATAAATCCCATGTTGCACACATCGGGATAGGTTTTACTCAAATGATGTTTCTGAGCAAGGAAAGATGAATTTGGAAACAATGAGAGAGGTTTTCTTGCACAATAGGACATGGAAGAAAAACCCCCTTCACGTTTTACATAGGTGTCATGGTTTTAGAGAAATGTCAAAAATACCGTTGCCTCAGGAGAATTGAATGCACCTCTGAAGTGACCTTGGGAAAATCACGTTTTCTCCTAGCTTGGTCGGCCTAATGACTTATTTCATGCATCAAGTGATAACTAGACACAAATATATTTCCAATGCGCTATCATCAGCTCAATTTGGAGCTGAGTAAGACCTTCAAACGTTGACTACAACAACACTCTTCCTTGAGGCAGCCTCATTTGGCACATTTTGACCGGTCTTGGGAGATTTGATTTTGACAGGGTAAATGAACTCCAAATTGAAAAAATCTAGCTGGGTTGGAAAGTAGACTCAAATAAATTTCCAACGCACTATCTTGCACCCAATTTGGACACCAGGAAGACCTCCAAAAGCCTCCTACAAAATGCACTACGTGTTGGGTTCATGGCGCGACGCATTGGGTTGGTGCGCGACGCATTGGGCCAGAACACAAGATTTTTGCCATTCCTTTCAACCATCAAATTTTTCTCAGTCTCTCGTTGTTCAAGTAAGTCAAAGCCACTTCCTCATTTCTCTTAACAAGTGTTTGGTGTTTGTATGAAAATTTAAATGCAAAAAACTCAAAATCCTATTCTCTTGTCTTAAGATTGCTCCTAGGGTTTTAAAACTTGTTTTGTGCCAAACACTTCCATTCTCCACCTTGTTTTTTCCACCCCTTCACTATTATCTTATCATAGCAGCTCATCCCCTATTCCCCATATCCCTAAATTCACTCATACCCATTTCATTTCCATCTCCCTACATCTCTAAAAAGCTTCATCTGCCTCTCCCAAGTCATTTCATTTCCTCTCACTCTCCTTTTCCCATTTCATGTGTAAAAATTACCAAAAACTCAATTTCCCAAACATTCAATGGCTCTCCCCTCTCCCAAAGTTTTTCAAATTCTCAAAGGGCAAACTACCACTTGACAAGACTCCCTTGTTCCCACTGTCCATGTTTCTCCCACAGCCCCTTCCCTTTGGCACATTTGGCATTGAAAACAAAACACCAATTTCTGATTTTCAACAAACCAAGCATACACCTTGTTTCAAATTCCATGGAGACAGACATAGATTCATCATACAAACAAGACAATGATTCCATCACTGAACTGCATGCACCAGGAGGGCACTGAAACCCCATAAAAGGGAGGATAGACTCCGAATCTTGGCGGAAGCCTCTTTGGCTGAGACTGATACTTGATGAGGCACCTTCAGTCCAAATTTCAAGGAATTTGGAGAAAATTTTGTCATTTTTTATTTTTTTGGTCACAAAATAGAGTTTTCTGCCCAACACGTAGCGCCACTTGGTGTGCGCTTATATTGGGACATCTTCTGGAGGACAAATTGATATTTTTGGGTTTGTTATGATAAATTATGCATGCTCAGGAATGGCTGAGAGATTTTATCAAGTTTTGGGTGGCCTAAAGGGTCAAAAACACCTTGAAAATGGCCTTTCTGCCACTTTTTCCACACACAGGAAGAAGTCTTGGGAGATCTGATATTTGGAGGGGAAAATAGATACCAAATCCAGAAAGTCCACTTGGGTTGGAAAGAAGATAGGCAGAGCTTTCCAACGAGCTATCATGTGCTCCATTTAGACTTCGGGAAGTGCCTCAAAATCAGCTCCAACGTGGCACGACGCATAGAGAATTTGGGCATGACACATAGAGAAATTTGGCCTCATTTTCACTCTTTAGCTCAGAAATTCGCCCAATTTTGACTAGTTTTACTTTTTGATGTAACTATTGAGCTACCATGATGTAATTTGATGACCAAGATGTAATATTGGCACATTTTTACTTTTTATAGAGGATTCATTCACTAAAAAGTGAAAATTAAATGAATGAATCAGTTTCCTTCCATATAGAGGCAAGTTGTTTGATTGCCTAGATTTCAGTGCCTTGTTTAGAATTGGTTGAAACAGCTCCTAGAGTGATGATCTCAACCCATAGAGGCATGGGAGGGAGTTAGGCTTGTATATATCATGTAATGTCTCAGTCATTTTCAAGGTTGGACACTTGGGATTGCTTGGCACTTCATTGTACATTTGATTTCTGCATTTTTGGCAAAGGAAAGACTAGGGTATTGCAGCACTTGTTGGGATCCATGTGGCTTTGTGTTTTGATGATGTTTTTCTCTATGTAATTGTAAGTTCACTGATGTTTATGTGTATCATTTTCCCTTCTCTTTTCTTTTGAAATTAAGCAAATGAGTGATTAAGGTAGAATCCATTGGAATGTTATGCTCTGCCTTGAAATTTTGTTTAATTTTACATGTTTTCATCAGTTTGAGGAGGAATCTTGAGACTCTCTTGCCCTGCCTGGCTCCTCACCAGTTTGATCCATCCATTCATTCAAATCTAAAGCATCAAAACGTTGCCTTCCTTGCCCCAATCAGAACTCTGCAAAAACTAGGCCTCATCCCCAGACCAAATTTGCCTTTCCCTTTTTCCAACACAAAACCCCCAAAAAGCTCAAATTAAATCCTTGCACTTCATACCTAGCCTAAGATTAGCAACTATTTCAGTCGTCTCAAGCCCCATTGATTATCCTTTGCTGAGATTGACCCGGAGAGAGCCCTCTCCTATCCTCGTAGGGCTAGCTACGAGGCTGAGCGTGGTTTGATGTGGACCTAGAAGCTTACCTTTTCAGCTTGAGGTAAATATAGGCTCTAACAGAACCTACAGATCATAGAGCTTCAGTTCAGGGATCATCCTTCAACACCGCTAGAGGTAGAGGAACAGTGGGCGCCGCTGTCACAGAAGCAGTTGCGGTAGTGGAGAGTGTAGTAGTACACTGCACACAATTGTTCGAACAATCGTTTGAGGTCCTTACCATCTTGCAGGAGGACCCAAACATCCAGAGGCTAGAACCAAAAGCATGGGAACCCCAACAATGCTATGAAAAATTTAAGGGCACAACGCGATCCGTCACGCTGACACAAAGTTAGCCAAGCAGCTAAAGGAATAGGTGGTTGTAGCACTGCACAAGGAAGCAGTGTTGAAGGTGCGATTAAATCCCTAGTTGGAGGAAGCTTATGCAGTCATAGGAAACATTGAAGGCAAGCTTGTAACTCTGCAAGTGACACAACAACAACTTGAGGCTAATAGCACAGGGCTAGTAACCAAGAAGATAATCAAAGATGTGAAGCAGGAAATAGCTCAGTGCATAGCCAAAGTTGTGGTCATCAAGGTCGAGCTAGACGGGCTTCGTGCAAATACCTTCGTGCCTCCAGAGTGACTCAAGGGCGAGTCACGATGTTTGTGTTGGGGGCCTGTTGGGAGTGGGATCCCCCAAGGGTAGTTTTGGGGCTAAAAGCCCATGTTTAAGTCAAATTTTTGTAATATTATTGTAAAGACTTTGCATTTTGTGGTCACGGAGCTCAAAGGTGTTATGTGTCACAAAGGGTAGTCTGCCCTTAATTTTTTAAAGTAAAGTCAGTTGTAAGAGATCTACCCATGGTCTCCGGACCATGGTGTAGGTCTTAACCCCGTACAGAAATTACTTGCATAAGAATTCTAAATCAGAGGAAAAATAAAAATGTGAGAGCATAACACATAAAACACATATACACAGAGATTTCCCACTGGA
>APFE030878508.1:10527-28891 GCA_000404065.3 Pinus taeda
TCTTATCAAGTGGAAGAACTTATCTGCGGAAGATTCCACATGGGAGGATGAGAATTTTATACAGAAGTATCCAGAACTACTCAAGCGTTGAGGACAACACTTTTTTGAAGTAGAGGGGCATGTTGGGTCCCTATAATAATAGTGATTACCCCATTACTATGGTAGTTGTACCCCTTATTAATATTGTTGTGCCCCCATTGCACCCATATTGTTATTATTGTGCCCCATAGAATCCCTCTATTGTTATTTTTGTGGCTTTATATTATTATTATTAGGTCGGCTGGGTTATATTGTGACTCCTTAGACTCCTATATATAGAAAGGAGGTTTTTTCATTTGTATCATCCAAGAATTGTTCATTTATGTAATGTAAAGGAGGTTGGCCCCTCAAAGAGGATGAATTCTAAGGCGTTGATCTATCTTTTCTATGTTTTATTGAGCTGGTTTCATAACAGTTAGGAGAAAGGCATAGATTGGAGATGCGATGAAGGAGTTGCGTTATTAAGGTGGGTCCAGTGCAGCCTGACTAGAAAGTAACCGTTGAAAACACTATAGATGATGGGATGGCTATTTTTCCATTAAAGGGAGCATGGGGAAAGCATTTAAGGAGCATATCTTTGGAAATATGCTACCAAAATAGCATTAATGAAAGAGATCTGGAGGGAACCGATGAATTTGAATTCAAAAAGGGCTATAAATACAACATACAGCTCCACATTCAAACACTTTTCTTCCAAAGATATTTCCTTGAGATTTTGTGCCTAAGTTTGAGCTAAGACGATTACTGCATGTCTGGATGAGATTGGCAATAGATACAGAAGGAGTTTTCACATCAAAGGTTTGGGTTTGAGGTACATTTGTCTGAGTGGTAGAAGAAACATTGTGGGAGAGCATTGATAAAATGACTGTAACACCACTAGTCCCTACCATAATTCCTAGGTCATCGAGGCCAAAACCTACTTCTTCTGTGGTAGGAGAGAAGAATCAAAAGAAACCACAACAAGCATCGGTTCAGCAATCACGACACAAAAACCCAACTGAGGTTAGACAAAAGGGTTGAGTGGATAAAATAAGGCAACCAACGGAACCACTGGACTTGGATGAGGAAGAATTGAATATGGGGGTTAAAGATATCGAGACAAAGGAAGAAATGTCGATTACTCGGCTACCTCTTTATGTACCACCTAGGAAATATGCTGCCAAGGTCACTAATGGCCCTGAATCACTGAAATAGAAAGTATTCACACTATTGCTGCAAGAGGAAGTACCAATTGAGGGTGACTTATTGGTTTGGGTACCATTTCTGAAGATGGAGGACTGGGATTTGGGCGATCATGTGAAGTTATCGAAATTGGAACCCAAAAAATATTTGAAACCAGTCTACTATGAGGAGTCGAGTGCCACAAGGCTTGAGCCAATAAGTGGGTTTTTAGCATTGAGTGCGCAAGATTGCTCAATATGTTGTGGGTCCCACACTTTAGCTAGAGCATAATTAATACTATTTGTGTGCGTCAATTTTTGGCGTTGGTTCATGATCGGTGCCTGTGGTTGGGAGGGCCCATTCCAATTGATGATATGCTGGTCCATAGAATCACCTTGTTACCTTATCAGGGTGAGAACCCCGTAGATGATTTTATGGGGAATTCACAAGAGAAGAAGCTCACAAATATGGTGAAGAGTAACTTTGGGTTGGTGAAAAAGTCGTGTGGCTATGCCATTAGCTCCATATCGGATGGGGCTATGCAATTTTCTACATAAATTTTGGTAGGAAAAATTATGTAGAAGTGTCGCACTCATGAAGTGCCAAAACCAACAGTATCTTTAGCTGCGCAGTGCAGTAAAGGGTCCAATACAATTGGGAAAAATACCAATGTCACAAGTTCCTAGAGGATTTCTACAAAGACCAGGAGGATGGTAAGGCATCCACTACACATGGTTACTTCTATTGATCATGCTGGTAACATGGAGGATTCCTGAGGATATCCAGTTCCAAACACAAGATCGAGACTTGTGTGAGGCTTCGAAATTCACCTCGCTGTGGGTGATGAAGGATCTTGACTGGATCATTGAAACAAAGATGTTATGGGTATTGTTCAACTTAGAGTTGTAGATGGTGATAAACTAACGGCCATGGTTGTCACCTAATTTACATGTGCAATACACAAATATTGTAGATTTCAAGGCAAATTTTCACAATTTTTCCATACATGCAAAGAAGGATTCCATAGGAACATGACATAAGTTGCCATATTTAGTCGTGGAGGATGAAATTATGGGGGTCATCAACAAATGATCGAGTGAGTGGCTCACCTGAGCTAGTGAAGCTTCAAGAACAAGTAAGGCCACAGAGGGAGAAATGGGGAAAACAACAATTGCAATAGCAGCACAAAAAGTCAAAGAGAAAGAAGCGCAAAAGTATTCTACGAAAGACAAATAATCACAAAAGGCTTCTACAAAATAAAATGAAGTGTAGAAAGAAAAGGCTTCTACAAAGGAGAAGGAAGCACCAAAGGAAAAAGTTGCACAAGAAACAACATTGTAGGTCACTATTGACCTTGAAGAACCTAAGACAAAGCACACCGATGTTGAGGTTGAAACCGAAGGTGAAGATGAAGGGAGCACATACCCTTATTTAGATTAGAGGACTTAGAGTCCCCTCCAGGGTCAGGAAGAGGCAGAAGTGAAGTTCCATGGGACCTCGCAAGAAGAAAAAGCTTGATAAGTCTGCTTTGTGACATCATTGGTCCTCACAGAGGGGGACCTTAATGAGATAGGTGATGTTTCCTACATCGCCACTAAAACTATATGGGCACACATCGAGGAACAATACCACCAGGTATTGGAAAAATTACAATAGGGCCTGAAGGAATTGTAGGTCTAGACTGGGGTGATCCAGGTGAACGTGGGACAAGAGAGCGCAGATCAAGTGAGCATGCCAAAGTTTAGTTTTTCTGAAATTACATTTGAGCTCCAAGTAGTACCACTACTAGGGGGCTCTCTCCAGTTTAAGAAAACTGAAGACTAGGAGCATGCACATTACTGGAAAAATCTAAGTATCAGCCTGGAAACATTGTCAATCCAGAACTTGCATGAGTTGCGCCAAGAAGTTTCAGATGAGCTTTGCGTCTGGGAGAAATGAGCATTGTTGATTATTAATGAGGTAAAAACTAATAATAAATATATTTTTGCAGAGAAAGAACAGGATTTGTAGGCTCATGATGAGGTGATGCAACGTAATCAACAGCTCGAGGCCACACTTAACCAAGTATGCAGTGAGATCCCTAAGATCCAAATTCCAGCAAAAGTGACCTTAGTAGAGAAAATTAAGAAGTTACCTTCTACAGTGAAGGAATCTAAGGAGAAAATTGGAAAGGTCTGGTTTGAGCTTTAGTTCCAAATTTCTGAGCTTCATTTGAAGCTATAGCCAACCACTCCTCTGGAAGTCAGAGAGCAGTGTGAGGCTACTATCAAAGTAGACATGACCACTCTAGAAGCTACAGCCAAGGATTGCAACCAATTATTTGAGAAGACAAAGGTGATGTGGACCTTCCTGCAAGATGATCCACACTTGCAAATGATCGAAGCAAACATCCATGAAAAGTAGTTGTAGTTTGATGAGATCAAGGTGACAACATGGACCTTAGCACCTGTGCAAAGGTTCACTTGAATTCAGGAAGGAAAGTTAATCCAAACCCAGATTGATGAGATGCATCAGAAGACCTCCAATATCTCTTCACAGACACAAGCATGGGCCGATGAGGCAAGCCAACTATCAAAGACCATCCAAAGCAAGTTAAAGGCTCTACAATAGACACATAGAACCATGGGCCTTGTAGTCGAAGGTCCAACCATGGAGAAACTGCTCGAAGAAGTTCGCTAGGCCACCGCACAAGGAACATCATATATTTAAGCATTGAAGATCGAATTTAGTGGTCTCCAAGCAAATATTGAGGCAACACCAATAGAGTGACTCAGGACGAGTCATGACTTTGTGTCGAGGGCTAGTTGGGACGGGTTCCACTGGGTCAAATTTTGTAAATTTTTGTTAAATATTATAAAGTCTCCACATTTTAGGGAGCGGAGTGCAAGTAGCACATGTCAATAGGAGTCAAAGGGGATTTATGAATGTCAAATCCCCTTATTTTGTTAAGAGTCAAGCTATTTTGAGACCCTCCCATGGTTCACAGACCATGGTATTGTAATGAAAAATAATATAAAAGGAATTCATAAAAGAGTCATAGGGGTCATCATAGAAGAATAGTGCATGATTTGTGTCTGATCTTATCTATTCTGTACTTAGCTAAAGAGGAAGGATACTGCAGCTACATGCGTAGAGACCTGGGTAAGTCCGCAGTTGTGTGCATGGGCCCCCGCAGCTATGTGCACAGGGTTGGAAAGATATGTAATTGGAGATCTAAAGCATTATAAAAGACTTATTTTGAAGAACTATCTATGCATATGAGTATTACTATTTATCTCTAAGTTTACTGTATTTATGATCTATTGAATGCAATTAATCAGGAAAAATATTTATTATATTGATGAAGATATAAATATATTTATTTATATGATGTTATGAATGTTTAGCGCAATTGGCGAAGGGCATAAATCTGTTAACAGTTAATTGTTGCAATTTTTGGGTTTTAAGGGTTAGGGTTCGCAAAGGTCAAGATAAAGCCCTAAGTTTTGCAGAAACAAATCACATAGTCCTATGGATGAAGAAACTTGGTTATGACATCCCCCAATACTGCCTTGGTTGAGACTGTAGCCTGCGCTAGGCGGGTTGTTACCGAAAGGGTCCATAGTATAGTGTTTTGTTGGTTAGCACAACTAACTTTGAACCTGGGTCCAAGCCCCCTCAAGCCAACAAGGAGGGAGCACTTATTCGAGTCGAAGGGGTGCACTAAAGGAAGACTTAGTCTCTAGGAGGGCGTAGTTATGAGCAAGGAAGGGGAATAGGGTTAAAGAGTGCACCTTGCACCCTTGGAGGGAACATGTGCACTTCTGAACAATGAATGATTTCCCATCAAGGCTTTAAAGTGTACTCATGTGCTCTTGGCCTTAATGATTTCTATTTGAAGCCAAATATTTGTCTAAGTATAGATTATGAGGTGAGGGGAACACAAGATGAGTTTAGACATATAAACACGCATGACACATACAAAATCATCAATAAAAATTAGAAAAACTTAGACAATGATGAATATATGTCAAAATTCTACTTTATACACATTCCTAATGTGCAACGAGTGTAGTGTGTGTGACTGCGACCCAAAAGTGTCGTTTTACGAAAACAAAGATGTTATGACCATGAAATGCATCACAAGATGTTTTTATCAATGCGACGATACTTGAGACCATCTAAAGAAACTTGAAACACATATAATAACACGAAACAATATCTAGTGATCAAAGCAAATATAGATTTGATAGTGATAATAAGCTCCAAAATTTAAATGTAGAAAATGTTTTAAGGGTGTTGTAGCAGTGACAACAGGACATGATAAACACCATTCAATTGCATGACAAGCAACATGGAATCAAGAAAAACAATAATTTGAAGGGTTTGATGAGTACGAGCATAGTCTAAAAAACCTATCACTACCTCATATTCAACTCGGTTATTGATGGTAGGTCTGATGCATACACCATTGGAATGAACTAATGAATGCAAAGGGGTAAAAATGGACCAAGTTTATGAGGCTAGATTTCGTGAGAAGAAACTCACGTTGTCAGCTTAATTGATATACGATGTGGATGATGGATCCATTTTAAAGGCATGATATGACAAATAATGAGATGAAGAAGGATGCGCTCTCCCTAACTAATTAAAAAAGACTCAACAAACATATGAATTACATGGGAAACTTCTAAGGGTATATTTCCTTTAGGTAGAGTACATTATGTGGGTTGGGGAGAAACTCTCCGTTTGGGCCCTATAAGATATATGCCCCCTTACCCAAAATTTTTCTAACAATGTAAGGACTATACCATATTGGTTTGAACTCTCCATGCCCCATAATATCATGGTATTGATCATAAACAAGGAATAAATCACATTCTTGGTGGGTATGAGGGTGGAATCTATGGTCATACTGGGCTTTCGTGTGCTTCTTATCCACTTTAATGGTTTTCAAAGAAACACAATGATTATTGTTAGCACATTCCAATATAATGAACCTCTATCCTAGGGCTTGGGTATCTGGAAGGAGTTTGACGACAATATGAAGGGAGGGAATCTGACACTTGATTGGTAATTTTTCCTCCTGTCCTTAAACAAGGTGGAAAGGAGTGAACTAGGTAGCAATCTTAATAGAAGTTCAATAGGCTTACAAGGGAGGGAAGAACATTAAATTCCAGTTTGTTTTGTGCTTTTCCATTATCTGTTGAGTGTAGTCTTAAGGATCTTATTGAATGCTTGAAATTGAAGATGATGAATATTAGTGTTCAAAGCCTAATAATGAGGATAGATCGCACCATATGTTACCTTCAAGGTGACAACCATGGTTAGATACAAATTATTTTGGAAGCCCAAAATGAGCGATGACATGGTTAAAGAAGAAACAAGTTGTGGTAGTTATGGTGTTATTGAATGTGGGCATAGCCTCAACCCATTTGGTGAAATAGTCAATGACCACGATAATGTATTTATGGCCATTGGCTGACGTGGGTTTACACTTAGTAAATTTTATGGGCCATTTATGGAAGAGACTGGTATGATAATAGGGTGCAAAGGAGAGGGTGGAGCTCTTGCCTCAAAAAGTTAGGAATTTGGATAATGTTTGACTGCCTCAATGAAATTGCTAAAGAGAGAAGGATAAAAGTAGCTAGCGCACATAATTTTTTGAGAATTAACCATTCTAGAGAGGTGGCTGCCATAACCACCACATGACAAGCATTTAACACTTGCTCTGCTTCTATGTGGTTGAGACAACAATGCAATACGGTATTGACACCATGATGATAAAGATAATTATCTAGGAGAAGGTAGCAATGGGATTGATGATGAATAAATCACCGATAATCATGATTGCTATGGGGGGGGGGGGGGGGGGCAAGAATTTATATGTTTACAAATAAGTAATGATGTTGCCATACCATGGATCATCTGATGATATGGAAAAAGAGTGTTCATCTAGAAATTCATCAATCAAGGGCGAGTCTTGCACAACAGTAGGAAATTTAGATATGAACTCAGTAAGGGCTAAGACATTATTAATCTTAGGCATTGCAAATTCCAAGTCAAATTCCTAGAGGATGAAATTCCAATAGGCATACTTCCCACTGATGATCCATCAAATCAACAAGAAATACATGGGGTAAGAATTAGTAACCACCTTGGTAGTACACATCAAGATATAACTACAAAGTTTCTGAACAGAGAACACAATAGTCAAATCCATCTTCTCCTCATGAGAGTAAGAAACAGGGGGTCCATTAAATTTCTTGCTCACATAGTAAATGATGTGTTCATTACCAACACCATCTTCTTGCACTAAGATCCAACAACTTCATAGGTGGAGGATGCGATGTACAAGATGAACTCCTTCTCAATTTTGGATGGACTAATCAATGGAGTAAAGGTGAGGGTACATTTAAGAACATCTAAGGATTGTTGTGCTTGTCCATCCCATACAAATGGAATGTCACATATTAGGAGGTGAACAAAGCTATGAGCAGGGGTGGCATAGTTCAGAAAGAATCTATGCAAGAAGTTAGCTTTACCCTGAAGGCTCTACAATTGATGTAGGTTGCGGGGATGGGGGAGTTCAAGAATGACTTGAACTTTGTGAGGATCAATGGTGATCCTATCTTTGAACATTATGAAGACAAAAATCAGACCAACAAGAACACACATGATAGACTTAAGAGGGTTAAGATGTATATTATACTTGCAACATCATAGGAAGATGGAGTATAAATCTTCAAGGTTTTATGACCAGTGTTTGGATTGAGTGGTGATATTGTTGAGATAAGAAAGAATAATGTGAAGCAGGTCATGAAAAAATTATGACATGGCATGCTGAAAAGTGGCCTTAACATTCTTTAGGGAAAAAGGCATGACCCTATATGCAAAAGTTCACCACAGATTAGTGAACGTATTTTTGTGTTGATCTGCAAAGAAGATACTAATTTAGTTGTAACTTGATAATTCCTCCATGAAGGAAAGGAAATCATGTCCCACACACTCATTGATAATTTTGTCAATAAAAGGTGTGGGGAATTGTCTTTAGGACAAGCTTTGTTCAGATCACAAAAGTCCAAACACAAATGGTTCCTTGTTTTTTCAAAATGGCAACTGGGTTGGAAACCCAAGATGTGTATTCGATATGGTAAATAACTTACACTTGTTTGAGCTTACCGATTTCAGCCTTAATGTATTTACTTTTGTAGGGGTGAATAGGCCATTATTTATAGCAGACTGGGATGGCATTTGGCCAATTTTCGATATGGTGTTAAACAATGTCTAGATCGAGTCTAGGCATCTCAGAGTAAGACTAGGTGAAAACATCACAAATTTATTTAAACATCATCGTGTAAGCATCGACCTCTTAGGGAGTGCTTTATTCCCCTAACTTGATGTATTCGTCAACCCCAGGTTTATCATAGGTATTCACCTTAATAGTAGGTGAGTTTTTGTCCATATTACCCTCTTCAAAGGCATGAAGAATGGGAATGGGGTTCTTGAGCCAATATATTTGACCGCGAATGAAGTATTTCAATTCCACAACATATTTCTCATGAGAGTGGTGCAGGGGGGGAATATGAGTGATGATTCATATCATCCCATATATAATTTAGTGTGGTAATAGCTTCCATAATGTCATAATTAGAATGGAATATGGGATTATGGAGTTCAAAGGGACCACTTGATGATGTGGATGATGAAGCATCTGAAGCATCACATGGGAGACAATGTTCACATACACAATGCATTTTAGGGGAGACTAATGAGAAGTGGACTCAAGGTCCATTGATGTTGAGAACGAAGTAACTTTAGAAGGGGAATATAAAGAAACCTAGTTAGAAACTTCCGAGTCTGAATATGTTGATCCCACGGGTGATGAAGAGTAAAGAATGGGTATGAAATTCTCCACCATTTCCACATCAGGAGGTTAAATCACAATGGTGGGTTAACTAGCTTATTGCCTTAGAGATAAAGAGGTTATAGGGGTTGTAGGTAGAGGATTTGAGGTTTCACTATGAGTGAGATGCATATCACAAATAATAGTAAGAGCATCAAAAAAGTAGTGGAGATAAGGTCATCGATGTGAATAATTCCTGTACATATTGAACAAAGTGCATGGGTGGTTTGTGCCTAAAATATTATTCTTTTTGGAAAATTTAGGTAAGGTGACTTGCAACTCAAGGATAATAGTGTATGGATGAATGTCATCCTTAGAAATCACACCCCTAAGATGTGGAGGAAAAGGGAATTTTGTTAGTGGCATGACCATGTTAAACACCAAAGCTCATGGAGGAGTAGGATTAAGTGTTGTAGATGGAGTGGCTACCCCTTGGATTTCCTTATCTTTTCCCCCATTTTTCCAAGATTTCCCCCCTCATCGATTGCTTTCACAATAGGAGTAGGTTCCTATTGAGGTTGCATAGGAATTGAAGTAATGATAGGGGCAGTACAAACTGATTGTATTGGTTTCAAATCCTCATAAGGTCTGAGTTGATTGGGAGGGGTGTTGGGAGGAGTATCAATATGCCATACTCAGATCCCCAAGGTAAAATTTGGAAAATAGGTGTGGTGAATATTCTTGGTATTGGGAATAGGAAAGGTATTTGGTCAAATGGATGGTGTCTAGGAGGAACTCCTCCTAAGGTACCAACTAATTTTGTAGTAGTAGATTGTAGATGAGTTCGCTGTTGGGAAGAGGTACCCGTCCACTGAGCAACTCATGGCCCTTGAAGAATTCAAACAATGGAAGAGCTAGGCTAAGTAGGAACAAGTGATGGGCTATAATATGCTCCAAGAAACAAGGAATATTTATAAACTGCAGGACTAATCTTAGTTAATGAAGACATTATGTCATTGCTTTCCATCAATGAAATAACATTATGAGGAGATGTATTAGAATGAGGATTATAGTAATTCAAATGATCGATGGTTGCAATATTCCCATTATGAGGGAAGCTCGTGATATGAAAAATACAAGAAGTGACCGTACATGAAACTACATTTGAGCAAGAGGTTATAATTGGGAGGTGCATCAATGAATTCAACCTCAATCATGACCTGCTTGCTGACAATGGTGATATGGAAATTTTGGTGTAGATCGACAGGTTGGGAAGGGTGACCATCATATTCACAAAGGGTGATAGTTGATGGTGAAGTTTCAAGATAACCAAGTTTCTTGCAGACTTGGGTGGACATAACATAGGTGGATGCACCGTTGTCATTGATACACCACTAAACAATATTGTTCTTGATGGGGATTGGTATCTAGAAAGCAACAAGGGGGAAGGAAAGGATGATATGATTTGTCAACATCAAAGATAATAATGTGATCATATAAACAGTCTATAATTCCTAAATTAGATAGAAAATACTTTCTCTATGATGGGCATGTCTAAAGGATTTCAAACATTGAGATGGTAGCAAGAGTTTGTGCCAAGTCATCTACTATGCTATAGGTATGGGTGACTTGGGAGTTGGCAACACTTCAAAGTAATAGACCTTTAGCAATATTGGAAGGAACCTCTACCTTAGGGAGAAGGATTTGTAAGGTACCATTAGGTGATGAATTAGGATCAACAAATACTTTCTATTGTGCCTCTGGGGTTCACTTCCTAGGAGGTGAATCATACTGATAAGACCGAATTTGAAGATTGACTTCCTCAAAATTTATCATGAGAATTTGGTAATATCCATTCTCGGCTTTATGAGAGGGGGGAATGGAATGATTTTAGCCATATTGGGTGGCCAAATATCCTTGGTTGGGGAAAGGATTCCTTATCACTGCTGACTGCGTAGAGGGAGGTGCAAATGAAGGCATAGGCTACTTCCCTCTAGAGTCAGCTTCTTGGTCTTCCCATGCTTTACACATTTAAGGGAGAAGGGGACAATTGTGAATGTACTTTCCATAAGTAATGTATAATGCACATGTATTATTGGTATGAAGGGCCTTGGTTTGCTTTAGTTGAGTGCCTTGGTGCTGATTAGTGGTGTTAGAATGTTCATTGTTATTGGCATTAAGTTGATGACCTTGGCTAGCTTGGTTTCTCTAAGATTGCTAATTTGGTTACCCTTCCCTTTATTCCTTTTCTTGGGATTAGGGGGTTCGTAACATGTTTTTGAGTGTACACCAACACTTTCAGAGGTAGTGGTTTCTACAAAAATGGGGGCTAAGGCATGGGAGGTTGAGGTCCTAGTGCCATTAGGGCTAGAACAATATGCAATGTATAAGGATAATATGGATTTTTGGTTACGTTATGGTAACCAAGATGAGTACTAGCTGACCTTGGCATTGATTGATGTGAACAAGGAAATGCATAAGACGTACTTTTGAATTGGTATAAGTTAATATTTGAAGTGTTAGGGGGAGGATAAGTGTAGGTGGTACTATCCCCCCGAGTTTGGACATAACCCATATATCCTTGTAGATACATGGAAGGATGCCAGTAAGATACTGATTCGATTACACCATCTACAACACGAGATGCTGTCAATGCAAAAGAAGCACCATGTTTGGGGAGGTTAGGGAGTAAGGTATAGACAAAACTTGATTAGGCATAAATCATATAAAAATGTAAATCCTTTTGAATGAATTATTCTTATATTGAGGGAAAGTAGATGCATTGTCTTTACCAATTGGAGTGAGGAGGGATTTGAGGAACCAATCTAGGAAAACTCATTATTCAAATTTTGGACCTTTGCGTAAGCTTCACCTTTTGCACCATTCCTGGACACGATAAAAAACGTGGGTTGCAGAGGTTTGACCAAATGAGGTCAAAATTTTGGTACTCGTTTCATAATGGATAGGCAACTAGAAGTAACCTTATGTGACACATGGTGTTGGTCTACATATTACTTCATGGTAGAGCTAGTGACGGTGCATTGAATGAGGCAGAAACGAATGGAGTCCTCCATTATGGAATTAGAGAAACACCATATGTGAAAAGATAAAATGTGGTTAGTGGGTCCTTTCTAGAGTTCCCTTCTAATTTTGGGATATCAGATGGGATCTTGGTTAGCATGGGTGGCAAATTGGAGTGATGGTGATGAGGATCATTAGTAAATTGGTTCAAATCAGGGAGATTCAAACAAACATATAGGGAAATAATGGTTGATTGACAGTCATTCCTTGTGATTCCAGTGTTAGCTCTAGGAGGTGAACCTTGAATATTACCAAAGTATCACCGATATTTCCTCCATTATTGGTCATCGGTTTGGGGCTGATATTACCACCAATGTTGGCCACAGACATGGTAGTGGTGTGAGATTGAGAGGATTGAATCTAACGAAGAACTAAATGAATTATAAGTAGTAGAGTCTGAAGGTGGAATAGGGATGGGACTTGAATCATTTAGTACAAGTTAATGGATATCCTAAAAAAAACTAGGGATGGATACCATGCAATCTCTATGACAACTTCCTAGGGGGTGCAATGATGTCAAGACAAAGATATCGCTAAAGGAAAGAGGAAAAAGATGGAGAAAAATAACAACAAAGAGTAAGAATAGACTACGTGTTGTGGTGAAAAGTGTAAGCTAACTACAATGACTACTTTAATTCAAGTAAACTTGTCCTATAAAAAATAAAAATGTCTCCTAGCCTACATTAACGACACCTACAACAAATCCTAGTTTTATGTTTTAATTTCCTTTCAAATTGTTTTTTACTTGTGATGTCCACAAACAGAGCATTGAGTGAAAGGTAAGGTAAAGGTATGGTATTTTCCAATAACCACCACCTATAGGGTGTTTTAATCATAAGAAAGAAAACTACCGTTACCTTCATCCAATGGGGGCGAGTGAATATCAACTTCTGGGTGTCAGCCACAAACCCGGATTCCCGACCAAGAAGTGGGAATTTTAAGGGGAACTACCAATGTCCTTGGAATAAGCCTTACCCCCTCTAATGGGCTTATGCTCAACACCTACTTTGGACTGTTGAATTGTGGAGGATTTCAAGCACTCTAAGAGGAAAACCACTATGTCTCAATGTGAAGTGATTATTGGGCATTATTGGGATGCATACCCCACCAACCCTAACCTAACTATTAGATTCTTTTTCCTGGTGCCCAAATGGGCTTAGATCTAAGTTGGTTAGGTTAATTGTTTTTTTTAATGGTCTTGGCTTGGAGGTGATAACAAATCTCTCATTCACTTAAGGTGTGAGACATGTGTGCAAATATGTGTAATGTCACTCGTCTGCTAATGTAAAATGTGTTGCTAAAAAGTAAATGAAAGAACTGAAAACTTAACAAAAATGAATAGAAAGTAAACAAATCTAAACTCACTCTACCTCCTGCCCAAGGAGGCTAAAAACAACACAAAAAAAGGAAAAATAAGGCAACAAAAAGGATACAATTAGATCAAGAACCAAGAGGGGTTGGGATATATGGTCAAGATGGCTACTTTATGCAGAAGAAAACAACAAAGACTGAAATCTAAGCTGAAATGGATGCAAACAAGCCAACTAATGAAACTTCACCTAGGGAGGAATTGGAACGATAACGAAATAAATGCCTAAATGTGGCTCAAATTTAACTTCAAAGTATAAAAGGAGGATGAAACAAAAGGCTTCAGCTACTAGAAAAAAATTGGTATATAACTTTGAACAATAGACTACCAAATAAAAAAAAAGCCCTTTTAAGTTGGTGGAGGTGCATATCAAACCCTATAGGGCCTTTTTTCCTTCCTCTAGAAAGTGGGTAAATTAAAGATATCAAGGCCTAATGTGGTTTCAAAGGATGAGATAAAATGCCTTTGATAAACAACCAAAAATGAAATTCAATAAAAAATTAGAAAAAGCTACAAAAAATTGCTAGTGCAGAAAACTTACCATTTCCTACATTGGAGTGTAGGTTGTGGACCTCCTTTTCCTACATTAAGTCACCATAACTTTCCCTTAAAAAGTGTGTTGGATTTCCTATGCTCCCACTTATATGGTTTGGTCATATCCTGCTATCTCTTATGCAACTAGAACTAGTAACCTACAAAACAAATACGAAAACATATCAACGAAAGTTTTTTGCCAAAAATAACGACTAAAAGATAAAAATAGTAAATGAAAGAGAGAAAATGCAAAAATAGAAATGTAGTCACCATGGAAATTAAGATTTAATATAGTGGATTTTCCATTTGTTAGGAAGAAATTTTTGGATGAGTATTTGAAAATTCTACTTTTTATAGCTAGTGACGAAGCCACCTAACAAGAAAAAAGGAAAAAGGAAAAAACTTACAAAACCCTACAATCTACAGCAATAACCTTCAGATATGCAAATATTTGTTAGAGGAAACATGCAAAGGAGTTCATGAAAGTTGGAAATAAAAGCCAAAAATTATAAGAGAAAACCATTGAAAGAACTTTATCTTTTACTAATATCAATATAACTTGTCGAGCAAAACATAGATGAATTGGGTCTTTAATGTCCTCTTCCATGAGAGGGTTCTTTTATTTCACTACACTTTAGATAACTACTTTCTCTCTCCTCTAGTTGCAAGTGGACAAAATAAGAAAAATGGTAGAACTCAATGTGGATAGTTCAAGAGTTATGGGATTAGAGTGATGATGCTGATAATGATAATGCATGTAAGGTGATGAAATAACCTCTCTATTTATAATAAAATGCTAGGATGGATCTAGATCTAGTCAAACAATAAAATATTATTAGACCAAATCAAGATCTAATAACTATGAGTATTTTATTATATTTAGAAGAGGAAAAGATCAATGAAATGGTCAATAATCTTTATTTGCTTAACTAACTGAAAACGTAATGATTAATTGAGTTAATTAAGACAAGTGGTTGAAATAAATAATAAATGAACATGGTTTATTATTTGTTTCTAGGAGATAAAGTTAAAATAAGTTAAAAATAATTACTAAATAATGATTTAATAATTATTTCATAGAAGAAATGTGTAATGATCAAGGAATAATAAATAAATAATGATTTATTTAATTATTCCTGGATAATATGGCCAAAATGGGTTAGAAATAATAAATAAATAATGATTTAATAATTATTTCAAGGGAGAAAAGTTAAATGATTAAGGAATAATAAATAAATAGTGATTTATTTAATTATTCCTATGGATGGACGAAAATAGTTTTAATTATTTTCAGAAAATGGGTAAATATGAAAATAACATGAAATTAATTAAATGAATTTCTCAGTTATTTTCAAGTGGGTAAACAAAAATAATTTAGGAAAAGTGGTTCTCTAAATTATTTTCGAAGGTAAAAGTAGGTTTAATGTGTAAACCCATGCTACATGGTATAATTTGATTATCTTAGTGGAAAATAGCTAGGTGATCACTTTTTGTGTGAGAACACTCGATGTTTGAATTTTGTGCCTAACAACCCCAACCTTGTTTTCCAAAACCTGGGGGGGTGGGAGTTGTTGATTGAATGATGGTGTTCTGAGGATATTAGTGTAAGTGGTGAGGTAGGTGCCTTCCTCAGATTACAGAAATTTTGAGGTCTAAGATGGGTCTCATAAGGATTATTATAAAGTAATAGTGGAAATAATAAAATAATATTAGACTACATCATCAAATTTTAGAGGGAACAAAATAAAAATCTACTTTTTGAACTCATATTTTCAAATTATCTCCCTACGGTTTTACTCAAATTTTGAGCAGGATTACTTGTTGGATGCGAGATTTAGTTCCTCATCCAAGGAGTACCCATGTTGCATACTTTCGATGGACCTTGCTACACAAGAAATGAGAAATACATGAGAAAGAGTGAATGCAGTCATGCTTTCCATGTATTTATTATTTTTCATGTAGATGGGTCCATTGAAAGTATGAAACATGGGTACTCCTTAGATGAGGAAATAAAATCTGCATCCAACAAGTGCTACCACTCGAAATTTGAGTAAAACTATAGGGAGATAAGTTGAAAATATGAGTTAAAAAAGTAGTTTTTATTTTTTATTTTATTTTTTAACCTTTTCATTTTTTTAATCCAAAAATGGTGAATCATCCCTCATGGTTGATATCGTCATATTGAATCCTATTGGTTCTTATAAAGTTGATTTTGGTTGTACAATTTTGTATTGAGGCCCATTTTAGACCTCAAAATTTCTCTAACTGCATTGCATTGAAACTAGTGTGCTAGAAAGTTAATAACTTACATTTTTGTACTAAATTTCCTACCCCTCAGTTCCTTTATGAAGAACCAACTAGTAGGTGATCATTCATCTTCATAGCATCCAATATTCTCTTATGTATATTAAGGCTAGCATTGTTGATCTAGGTATTTGAATAACGTTGGGTACCATTGATCTATATCCACTCAAACCCAAGTTCAACAAATGGTAGTTCTTAAATGGATATTCAAGTCAATCCATCGTGATGAACAATGTCACAAATTGAAGTAAACAAGATTTAGTGTCCTTTGGGAACCAACCAATATACCTAGACAAGTAAGTAATTGAGGCATGGGTCATCAAAGAGTAGTACACTTCAATGTAGCCTAGATATTGATCTCTCCTTATCAACATTGTAAACCAATAACAATCCCAATGTAATAGTGCCAACCAATTGTATAGAAAACCATGATTGACCATTACTTTTACTAAGGAGAGAAAATGATAATAATTTTTAATGGGGAAGAAATAAATGTGAAACACAACTCATGGATTTTAGTTGAAATTTATTGTTAAATTGTAGCAAGCAAATACTTCAGTTGACTTGTGCCTTAGTCAAATGGAGAAATTCAAATCTCTACATCAACACGATGACTTGAGTTGCAGTTAGTAGGAGTGGCATGGCCAAGTCACAAAGTTATGGTAGTCAATTCAAGTTTGTGGGAAAGAAGTAGAGTTTTGCAAGAGTTGATTGCTAAGATCTATCAATCTAGTGGAGTTATGGCTAGTGAAACATAGTTATCTAAGCTCTAGTCATGAATAGAGTCAATAGGATTTTAGTTGAGTATTTGTAAATGTTTTTAACTTGATAATATCTCAATTAACTAGTTAATTTACTAAAAATAGCCCTCGTCATGCATGCAATTTGAATATCCTAGTTGAGTGGAGAGAACATGCATAATTGTATTTATTTTTATATCCTAGTGAGTGTACAGAGTTTGCATGTAGCATGTGAGGAATTCTCTCAGGATTGCTAAAGAAAATAGGAGCTCTTCCTATTCTTAAGGAGCAGGAATTGTGCGAGGAAATAGGAGAAACTAAGAGGCCTATTTTGGCTAAGTATTGGCCAAAGGAGAGTTAGGAGGAGATCAATATTGCAGTGCAGGTTGAGCTTCAAGGATTGAAGGTGTCATTGTAATAGATCAATTTTCTCATCTGATATAATACAAATAGGGGAGGAGTCTTTCTTAGTTAGGTTCCCTAGTAAAAATACTGTGTTCATTGTGATTGAATGATTGCATGTGTTTCTATTGTATTTTTTCCTTTCCACAAATTGGGTAGAATAAATTTGTGCCCATTGTTTTCAGTCCGAATTCATTAGCAACTGCAAATTTTGAGCTATTTCTACATGATATTGGAGCTATTGAAAAATACATAAAAACCAAATTCTTGATCATCTAACAATGTAAACTTTGACACGGGAACTATAAACTCAAAACGGGAACTCTGGCCCAAAAACCCCAAAAAAACATCAAAAACAGTGCTAAAAACGAAAAGTGTTTATACTGGAACGATGTTTTTTTTTTAGGTGCCAATTTTGAACGTGTTTTAAAAATGGCGGTGACTACGAAATTTACTACGAAATTTCCGTGCAAAATATAGCTTCAAAACGAAAGTGATGCTACTGGAATAACTTTTTTTTTTTTAGGGTCAATTTTCAAACTTTTTAAAAAATGCTAATAAAACCAATTTTTTGTCTCAAACAAAGTTAATTTTTAAGGAAAAAACACATTAATGTTTCTGGTAGAATATCATTTTTCTTTCCTAAGTATAAATTTAACATGTTTTCAACCACACCATGCTAGATACAAAAGAAATTGAAAAATTTTCAACTATAAAATTAAAAAACCATGACACTATGAACAAAGTATATCACTCAATGAAATCAAAATTCTTTATTTGTATACTGAATAAAACAAACATTATATCTCTAATTTGATATTGCATTGTAGATATTTAAACAATAAAATTTATCATACTTAAGAAATAATCCAACAACATAAAAATGCTTCATAACTTCTCATTTAACAA
>APFE030878508.1:31409-55900 GCA_000404065.3 Pinus taeda
ACCCATCTAGATAGGTATTACAACTCACACATAGGAAATTGACTACTTCTAGATTAACACCTAGGTACTCACAATGACAACTCACACATTACATGGAAGCATTATTTCCAACCGGATTAAAGTTATCAAGTCTTGGCATAAGTATTAGCATTGGTTTGACTTGTATGGTGCAAAAACATTTCCAATTTTTTTTTGTTATGCTTTCAAGTTTGATTTGTTTGAACAACTCTAATCCCAAAATAAAATGCAGATCTTTTTTTAGTGATGACAATTATATTTTATTTTTTCTCCGTGAAAAATAAACAAAATAACTCTTCATTTCTGTTTATTAACTATTAATTTGTGTGTTATGGTTATTATTTTTTTTCTTACGATAAATATGTCAATATTTAACATAACTGTATTATTAGGTAATTTATTAATCAAACATTTATTAATGAAAGATTAATTTATTAATAAAAGGTTAATAAAACATAAAAGATATTTTAAACCTAATGTTTTTAACTGAAATATAAAAACCCAAAACTTAAAAAAAATTGATATGAAAAATAAAGAGAAATCCAAATTCCAACATAATAGTGTAGTATAATAAATATAATTTTATGGTTTAGAAGTAATTAAATAATTTGTATTGGGTTTATTTTTTGTTGTCATATAAGGATGCCTCTGAACTATTATAAATATATATGAGGTATAATAAAGATAATTTTATGGGTTAAAAGTAATTAAATAGCTTGTATTGGGTTTACTTCATCGAATATTAGATTCAAACTTGAGGATAGCAAGTTCAGATTGGATGAAAAGGTTGAGATGTTAGTAAACTATTCTGCAATTCAATATTAAGACTGAACAATTAACATAAAAATAATTTAATAATTTTTTTATTAATAAAAATATATTTATAATTAAATTTTAATAAATATTTTATCCTTCTGAAATGATGAAACCACGATAATGTTGACTTTAATATCCCTAAAATCATACTCACACATGTGTCGTAACAAATACAAAATGAAACATATGTTTTATCATAATATGTATGAATGATGGGATGTCCAGATAAATATATAAAGGAGACCAATATGGCGAAATTGCATCATATGGTGTTTGAGGCTTGAGCACGTCACAATCTTCTTTATTTCCATGTGCGATCATTTTAGAGCAGCTTCTTCTGTGGTATTTAATGACACTCAATGTTGAGTTATTTAGCACCACCACACAACCAGGTTCATTCTGATATTCATTTTCAACTTCTCGATTTGCTTGCTACCATTCGGGACAGGTTCATTGTATTAGTCATTTTCAGCTTCTCTCATTTCTCAGAAGCACGCGATATAATAATCTTTGTTTAATAATTGAAACTGTTGCAAGATTACAACCATCACAATCCATTCACATGCCAAATATCCTTGCCAATGCCAATGGGTCGTAAATGCTCGAGGTTATATATTTTTATCATTAGATTTTGGCAAGCTCCATGCATTTAACCCATGAAAAAATTGGTTATTTGTTACCATAAACATACCCTCGTCATGCAAATGGTGGTTGATTGTATGGCTATTTTGGAGTGCAGTTATCTGCACTGAACATGATGTTTGGAGTGCAATTACTGGAGCCAAAAAGACATTGGATGTGGGACAAAAAGTATTATTGCTAATCTCAATTCAACTGCCTTGGGCTTTCGAACTCTTCGATTACACGGATACCCTATTTTTGTAGGTATTTACTCACGTCGTAGTGGAAATATTGTGATCTTGTAACATTAATTTTAATGTTTTTGGAAAATAGTTTCGATAAATCATTGTTTTTACTGATTAATTTCAAGTAATTGTTTATCTTTTATTAAACTACTCAAAATCTTAGTGAACATTAATAATCATTTACCTTTTATTGAACGTTCATAACTAATTTTATTATTTTATTTGTGTTTCAGACGTTTTGAAACATTTCAGAAACCAAATTGGGCAGTTTGTATCATGTCCTAGTGAGACAGAGGAAGACATAAGAAGCATGGTCAATTTATATCGGGCTTCCCTCATTGCCTTTCCCGGTGAGAAAGTTATGGAAGAGGCAGAAAGCTTCTCAGAGAAATATTTAAAGGAAACTCTGCAAAAGATTCCGGACTGCAGTCTCTCACGAGAGGTGATCAATATTATTAATATTATATGCCTTCTCATTGATTCACACATGAGACCACTTTTGTTTGTTTCGTTATATCTTTCACTGTTTCAATTTGCAGATAGGGGACGTTTTGGAACATGGTTGGCACACAAATTTTCCGCAATTCGAAGCAAGGAATTACATCAACGTCTTCAGACAGGACACTAAGAATGTGTATGCTTGGTTGATTGTTTGATAATGTTTTGTTAATTTTTTTATTATTTTGTTGAAAGTATGGTTTCATTAGGATCAAGTTTTAAAAAATTATAAAAAGGGATTAAAAAATAAAAATTAAAAATTAAAAACACGGGAAAGACTAGAGATAGGATTTCTGTGATCCTTAATATTTTTTTTAATATTTTGAAATGTAAAACAAACTTGTAAAACATTTTCTTGTTTTGGCTTTGGGTTTTTAACAATTCAATGTTGATGATGTATTTTGAATGGATACAGGGAGTCAAATAGGAAGATGGAGAAATTGTTAGAACTTGCGAAACTGGAGTTCAACATCTTTCAATCCATACAGAAGAAAGAGTTAGAGTCCCTCTTGAGGTGATGCAAAATGTGTGGATGAATATATCTTCCTTACAATGGAAAAGAAAAGAAGAAATGGATTTATAAAATCCATGAAATTTGCATGTGCAGATGGTGGAATGATTTAGGTTCGCCTCAAATTACCTTCACTCGACATCGCCACGTGGAGTACTACACTTTGGCTTCCTGCATAGCGTTTGAGCCTCAACATTCTGGATTCAGGCTCAGCTTTGCGAAATCTTGTCATATTATCACTGTTCTCGACGATATGTACGACCTCTTCGGAACAATTGACGAGCTCAAACTTTTCACAGCCACAATTAAGAGGTGGTGATGATGAATCCAAAGAATATTTGCTTGCTTCTGCATTCACCCACTTGACCAATATTTGTGTGTATAATGACCAGATGGGATCTGTCCGCCACAGATTGCCTTCCACTATATATGAAAGGAATTTACATGATGGTTTACAACACCATAAATGAAATGTCTGCAAAGGCACAGAAGGCTCAAGGCCGAGACACTCTTAACTATGCTCGACAGGCTGTATGGCCGCATACATTTATTTCCAGATCAGAAACAAATATGAATCGCCCACGTATTTCACTCGGTAGTTATTACTGAATTTGCCTCTGTTTGCGTGTGTGTAGTGGGAGGATTATCTTGATTCATATATGCAAGAAGCAAAGTGGATGGCTATTTTCCCCGGCCCCCTCCGCCTCCCCCTCGCCCGCACATGGCCACCCCCGGGCGCCTGCCCGCTCGACCGGCGGCGGGTCGATTTTGGGAATTGACCCGCGGCCGGTCGGCGGGGCGGGGTAGCCGGGGTGGCGCTGCGCGTCCGACCGGCGCGGGTCGATTCCGGGAATCGACCCGCGGCCGGTCGGGCCGGGCGGGGCAGCCCGGGGGTGGCGCTACGCCCGCGCAAATTAATATGGAAAGAACTTAATTCGGTGCACAAAAAAAATTGTATTCCATTATAGATCCATTGCCGAACGCGCGCATAAAAAGAATATGCGTTCGATTAATATGGCATGAACATAATTCGGTGCCCAAAAGAAATCGTATTCAATTGGATATATTGTTGCATTTTGAATTAATTTGGATTTTCTTTTGCAGTTATATGCCTAGTATTTATGAAAAATTGGTATCCTTGAAACGTAAATGGCGAAGCAGTGTATGTGAAGAACCTTTCAGAAACATGATGCTAGACTGAAAGTTAGAATGCTATGCTTTTTTCGGTTTGTTACATGATGCAGCTAGACTGAAAGTACTTATGCATCATTGCTTCTGTCCACATGTTCGTGTGAAATTATGGTCAGGTATGGGCATTGCTTCTGTCTGCATGTTCGTGTGAAATTATGGTCAGCTATGGCCATTGCTTCTGTCTGCATGTTAATTTAAAACTTATTGTGGTCTACCATTTATATATGTTGGAACCTAAACTCCAAAAGCTGCATGTGCATCTTCTTGCCTTTTTTATGATTCAAAATGGGATCTACATGAGTTTAAATCATATGTCATTGCCATTTCTCCTCATTTAAAAGATAACTGCATTATCTCAATATGGTTTGTCTGCGCTAATAGAAACATGCAGGTTGCATTATTGAAATGCAGTTTATCTAAATTTGCTTTGTCTGCACTATAAAAGCGTGGTTGTTTCGTTAGTGAAATTCTTATACTCGGACGGTTCAGTACTTTTTTGTGAACGTGGGCATCAGATTTTCTTGTAATGGAATCAATTCTCTTCTTCTTGTGAATATACTGTGCATGGAATTTTCTTTTAATGGAATCAACTCACTTGTTCTTAGTTGTTAGTATTGTTGTGTTGGTTAGATTTTTCTTCGGTTGAAATCACCTCTAATTTCTTGCAGTGTTGTTAGTATTGCCGTGTTGGTTAGATTTTTCTTTGGTTGAAATCCCCTCTAATTTCTTGCAGTCATTCTCCATGCATGAATCTATCTATGTCACAATAGCACATATATCGTGACCTATTTCCCTTGTTTGAAAGAATGCATTATCTAAATTTGATTCGTCCGAGCTCACCTAATGGAAAGATGACTGCATTCTTGAAACTGTCAGGATGACGTTTAAGAACCATGTCAATGGTGGCATTGATATTTTCTTTTGAGGGTGTCAATTGCTTTATTTTTGTGAACATGCTGTGCATCACTGGGATCTTCCACCCATGAATCCAGTCTGCCACAACAGCACACAGATTATGACACATTAGTTGTTAGCATTACCCGGTTGTATTAAATTTTCTTTTATTACGATTAATACTTTTATGCTTGTGAATATTCTGTGTATGATACTGATTTCTCATGCTTGAGTTTATCTGTCACAATAGAACATAGATTATGGCATTACGGGATCAACATTAACACTTGTAATAATGTTATGAACTATTTTCATCTCCTGGTTATTAAGTATTTTGATAGCCTTATTTTGATAGCCATTGGTAACTTTACATGGATATTAAGTATTTTGATAGCCATTGGTAACTCTACATGAATATTAAGTATTTTTGATAGCCATTGGTATCCCTATATGACTTAATGGGAATGGATCTCACGGCCTCCCTCGGCATTATCCCTGGGTGGAAATGGTTAAATCCACAGCCAAGCTATCCCCTGCAGCTATCAATTGCCCTCTTCATGTGAATATAGCAAATATAGACGTGAATATACTTGAGAATGACAAAAAACTTGTATTTGATCTCTCACAACAGTGGTGTTACAACAACATAAGATTATATGTTGTACTAGATTTTTCTTTTGTTGAATCAGTTGACTGATTCTTGTACAATAGTATGCACGGTAGAGATTTTCCATGCATCAATCTGTCTATTACAATAGCACACAGATTATGACAATTGCCCAGGTTTTAGCATTTCCAAGCTCCATGTAAGAATGGAGACCCCAATTAAAAACCTTAGTTGCACTATTAAGAGTGATTGACCTATTTTATGGTTAGTTGCACTAGTAAGAGTGAGTGTTGTGAATGAAGATGCCAATTAAAAACCTATCTTATGGTTAGTTGCATAAAGAGTGAGGGTTGTGAACTCTAAAATCAATGAATGCAATATTTCATTTACCATTAGATTTTTTAAAATGAACCCACCTTAATATTAAATCATTTTTATCTACTTATACCATTTTGTTTAGAATGAACCCACCTTAATATTAAGTCATTTTTATCTACTTATACCATTTTTTTTTAAATACATTACAAAATAGTTCCTACTCTAATATATAAACTCACAATTATGGAAGGAAAAACAATTGTTATGAAAAGATCGTGAGGACTATTTGAAGGCTTGTGCACCTCTCCCCATACATGAGGTGCAACATTGTATTGTTAATCCATTATGAACTACCTCGTTATAATTACAATGGAATTTTCTTATTTTTATATTCCAACCAAAGTAATGGTTACTTTTCAAATCTTTCTTGCTCAAGGACACTCATAACAATGAACAATTCACTTATTCAATTGAAGGATCCTTGGCTATTCCCAGTGTCAATGCAATCACATGGGTGACGATTTGATGATTTGGCTTTCAAACTGCATGTTGGCTCTAATGAGTCTATAAACTAAGGCCTCCTCTCTTCATTTCAATGTCACATCATATAAAGTTATAGAACAGAAAATTCTCTAAGTATTTCCAACTCTACTTTGTTTCAAGGCTTCTTTTGAACATCAATGTGGTTATATTGCCCAATTCTTTCCCCAATTAATCATTTCATAAAAGGAAATGTTGTCCACGGTTGATTTGTAACCTAGACATCATTTAATATATTTGATAATGTGGATGCATATGGATTCGTTTTTTAATGTTTAGTTAGTGGCACAACAAGTTTTTGATTTTGGTGAAGCAACACTATGAACAAAAGTTACACTTTAGGGTGGTGTGCAGACATTTTGGAGTACTAAATATGAGCTTTTAAATTTTGGAACTAGTCACTTTGACATTTTTGGAGTCTATGAACACAACTATAATCGGTGCAATTCAATTTTGAGTCCCATAAGTACAAAAATGCTTGTCAAAGGGCGACAATTAATATGGCAAGAACTTAATTTTTTTTGGGCACTGAGTTAAGTTCTTGCCATTTTCCCCGGGCTGGGGAAAATAGCAGAGGTACACCCAAATATATAGCTTTTTTGTTCAGCGCTTTCATATCAAACACTCAAACAAAATATTATTTCCAACCTAATGTTTTAATATGGATAGCGGCACCATTTTTAGATTTTTATTAGCTTTATTTTAAGTTTTCATTGGTTTATATGTGCATTTTTGGGCTTCACAGAATGTGGTCGGACAATGTTTTTGGTGCGAAGAGAAAGTATCTGCGAGGAAGTTTGTGTACTTTTCTCCACATAAGCGTTCCTTGCACGCCTTTATTCCAGACATGCCTACCCTTAAACTTCACGTCAAATTCAGAGGCATAATCAAGGATAAAATAAGGCTTCAAGAAAGGGAGTCCAACATAGTGATAGATGCTAACGCATCAAAATTCTAAATATTACTCTTAATCAAACTAAGCTAATGGAATTTCTATAGGAATTGAGGTTGCTAGATTGAAACGCGGAGCGATGAGAGTTGGATTGGTCAATGTTGAAAGTCTTGGTTTTACATTTTTGCTAATAAAGTGTCAATGCTTCCTGTGATAGCAAAGTGTGTGGTTCAAGTGTAAAAACTAAGTTCATTTGAAAGTAGTGGGAATAAAGAGAGATGATTCCAATAATGTGAGAGGAAGGCATAACCAATGTAGAGACAGGGAATAGAACCTTTACGAAAAAAATATATACGCTAAGAGAGACCCACACAGAAAGTGAAATGAGCTCGACGCTCGGAATTAGACTAATATAGCACCAGTGTCAATGATCGATTTTCCTCAAAGTGGCCATGTTGTAGCTAGAAGAACAAAAGGAAAATGACACAGACAATTCCTACTCCTCAGAATGGACACCTCACTTTTTCTAAAAGAATCACACACTCTATTTTAATTACATGTAAGAAAACAATGCATAGAAAAAGAAACTTAACTATAACTTATTTCTTACCAAGTTCATTTCAGCATAGGAACATGCAATTGACAAATACAATCAAATTGTTTGTCATGTCTTATATGAAATGGCCTTCCCATGGTTCAACATTTTCATAAATGAGAAATTCTGACATTACAGGACCTCAAAAGAAAAAGAATCGAACATTTTCATAGGTGAGCACTTACGGAATTAGATTACCTTAAAAGAAAGAGACAATGAGTAGGTGGCATTATGGCATGTGTTATATGGACAAGTCTTTTTCACTGGAATGAAAAATGACTAGACGACATGCCATATATCACATGCATAACTCTTCATTGTATTCAAAAGTGAAGAGACGTCGTGAATCTACTCTGGTTGGATTCAAAAGTAGCGAGATCAAAAGAGCCTACCTAATCAATGACACCTCACTTTTCGTAGTTTTGACCTTTTTTTCATATACTTCAGGGGGAGTGGTTATATTTCAATTCTCTTCATTCTTTGGCCCTCAATTTTCTTAGTTTCGACTTATTTTCCATATACTTCATTGGAGAGTAATTATCTTTTAATTCTTTTGTACATATGCCAAAAAGTACCCAGCAAAAATAGAGCCTTCCATATGAAAGGTACCTAAAAAGTTGCATGACAAAAAGAGCTTTCCCAATAAACGGTACCTCATTTTTCCAGAGTTTTGGTTATATTTTATACAATCAACCACCATTTGCATGACGAGGGTATGTTTATGGTAACAAATAACCAATTTGTTCATGGGTAACAAATAACCAATTTGTTTAGGGCCACCCCCGGGCCGCCCCGCCCCGCCCGACCGGCAGCGGGTCTTATAGACATATGTTCAAATGAAGGAGATTGGGTTCTGGATTCATTTTCTGGCTCAGGTAGGTTTTGCCACATGGAATTGAATTTCAATATGTTCTTTTTTTTAATTAATATGTCATTGTACTAATTTACTTCATTATTTTTTTGTGCTTGATAATTAGGTACAACACTAGCACACTACCTTCAAAAAGGAAGAAATTGCATTGCAATTGAGAAAGATCCATTACAATGCAATTTCATTCAACAAAGAATTAATGCTCTTCAATTTCTTCCAGATGAAATGCAAGAAATTGGGTTGAGGAAATGGGACTTTAATGAATCACGTGTGGCAAAAAAGGCAAAGGAACCCCAACCACCATTACATGGAATGTTTGGAAAGACATATATTGGGAGATTTGCAGACATCAAAGACCCCATTAGAAGAGGAAATTGCGCAAAAGGAAGCAGAAAATATTGTGGAAGATGACAATGATGAAACTCTAGAGGACGAAGAGTATGGATTACGTGACATTGTTGATTAAATTTAAGTTATACCTAGAAATCAAGCTTTACAATGTTTTGACTCTGACATTTCATGAAAAGAATAATCAATGAATTAAAGTTTTTATGTGTTCAATATTTGTAAATTGTGATTTTCGCATTGATTTTTAAGTTAATTATTATTTTTTGAAAAAAAAAGTTGTTATTATTATTTTTTTGACATGAAATTCATAAAAAAAACTATTATTTGACCATTTTTAGTTAATATTTTTGTATAAAAATTGTGATTTTGACATGTTACTTCTAACAAAAAATTATCAAAACGTTTAGTTTTTTTGTTATATTTATGTTAAAAATGGTTATTTTTATGTCCATTGTTAAAAAATGTTGTTTTTTAGAAACGATTATTTCATGTGAATTGAAAAATTAATTAAGGATGTATAAATATGTAGATTATCTAAAATTCAAACTATCGAATTTCTCATTTAAAAACACAAAACAATAAACCCCCCCCTAAAAAAAAAAAAAATTAAGATAGAGAACAAGAAAATATGAATAAGATGATGACTTCAAAAACTATCAAATTTAGAAAATAATTTTTCACATTTCACACACTAGAAAATTAAAATTAAAAAAATAGGTCTTTTAAAAAAAATGTGTGATGCAGAATACTCACTTTTTAAAATCAACATGAAAATCACTACCATTCTAAAACTTGATTTCATCCTTTAACATGAAAAAAAATTAAAGTTCCAAAAACCATGTTCTAAAAAAAACATGTGTATTCTGCATCACCACTTTTGAAAATCGGGTCATTTTTTTGCTATCTCTACGAAACGGGTAACTGTATCAGTTCCCGTTTCAAAGTTTACATTGCTTTTAGCTTGGGTTGAATTATTAGTTCCTTGAGCCTTGGTTGGACAAATGCTCTAGAGCCCTGTAACAACTTGGGTTGAGTTACTAGTCTCATAGCCTTGGTTGGAAAAACACTCTGGAGCCATTGGTGGGTTAAGTTACTAGTCCTGAAGTCTTAGTTGGACAAACGCTTTGGAGCTCGACGACAGCTGTGGGTTGAGTTACTAGTCCTGGAGCCTTGGTTGGAACAAACACTCTAGATCCCTGGATGATTGTGATAGAAACCGATTCGATGATGGTTTGTGATGTCCGACCGTGACGTGGAGTCACTATTTGATGGGTTGAGTTTGATGGCCTCTGGAAGCCCTGTATGGTTTTTGATTGACGTGTTCTATGAGATTCCACATTCATGCTTAGAATATGGCACGAGGGTGAATGACTGAAGAGAGATTTGGCTCAACCACTCTACTGTCGGGTGGAACGTGGAAATCCTATCTCGGTTTTGGATTTTCATCATGGCTGAAGAGAGATTTGGCTCAACCACTCTACGGTCGGGTGGAATGTGGAAGTCCCATCCCGGGTTTGGATTTTGCATCATTAATGAAAGATTATTTCTCCTGGTATTTCTATGAGTATTATGGTGGATTATATGTGATGTATATGGTTGTGGCTCTCATCATTCTTTTACTTGTAATTGAATGATCAATGTATCTATGACCTAATTGATGGAATGATAGTTGATGTGTTGAAGAATCAATGGTTCTTAGCGATTCTCAGCTAAGAATGGGACCCCTATGCTCAAAAATGTTAATTACATTTGTAGATTACATATTTGCAATATGTTTGATGAAATGCCTGTCATGGCTAGTAGGGGTCCAGTTAAGGTATTGAACAAGTGGTTTCTTTAGTAATGTCATTTCCATGTTATTTTGATGATTTGAAGAGATGGTTCAGTTTTGGGCAATGAACTGGGCTTTGGGCCTAAAAGGGTGGCTCAAATCTCAGAGTCACTCGCATAGCACTAATAGTTTTGGTCTTTGGTCGCTGGTGGGCAAGCTTGAGAGAGCGACTTTGGGTTCTTGATCGCCCTCATGCCTACAGCATGAGAACGAATGAGACTTAAGTTGTCCAAAAGTTCAACGGGACTCCAGGGCAAGTTGTCGAAAGAACTAGATTGGTTCTTGAGAGTCTTGTAACTGATGATTAATTATGTATGTTGTGTTTCCATTGGTTCCACTTCCTTAACGTGACTTAGGAGGTCAAATCATATCATAGTGGCCTCTCATCACATGTTTACCCAGATTGGATGGTTGCTTGGGTAGACGTGGGAGGAGGGTGTTATAAAGAAGAATAATTGTCATTAAAGGATGGACCAGGAGGTTTAGGACGCTTTCCTCTTCCACCTTCATGATTTTGCCGATGCATGGTCATTGAGCTTGATTGTCTTCTCATATTCTACAAACATCTTGTCAACTTTCTTTGCCATGGTGAAAAAGATCTTGCGATAATTTCGCTCTTTATCCATTTGAGCTTCCTCATCTACCATGGTCTGTCTTCATGGTGGATGCCCCGCTTCAGGATCAAAGGATTTAACTTTTCCTCCACCTCTTTGGTGCTTTTTTCTAGTTAGCATTCACTCATGCAACTTGCATCAAGAAGACCTGCTTTGATACCAAACTTGATCCAGATGTTTTAACTTCAAGGATGCATACAAAATTGCATATAAAAGAGCATATTAACTAAGTAACTTAACACATGAAAAATAAGAGAAAATCATAAAGCTACCATGAGATCAAAGACACACAAATGATTTGATTACGAAGTTCACCTAATGTGGCCTATGTCTTTGAGCCTTGCTCAAAGTGGGAGGCCTTCTTTAATTAAGTGGTAGTAAAGAAATGAATTACAATCAACTTTATGAAAATCACCCTTATACCTCCATTTCTGACGATGGACTAAAAATGGAGATCTAAGTTGGATAAACATATTACAATGTTGGCTTCTTGGAGTGAAAACGTGTAAAATCGACTATAAAATTGTCGAATTCTAACACTGGAACCTTTAGCCCTCTAAGGGAATCTTTTCAGTGTCTAAATAGATCCCTCACTCATGGTTCTGGCCCTCCTATCTAGTCAAGGTTCCGTTGGTCCACCCTTCTCTAGTCTAAGTCAAATGGACAAATGAGAGGTCAAATATATGTGATGGGGAGGAGCCACCAATAGACAATCCATGACTCATTGATGCTGAAGTCGTTTAGGTCGGGGGTGGACCGGGTTTAAACCCCTGTCACACCCTACATAACATATTATTTTTCAATGAATATGTTTGAAGGTTGGCGCTATATAATTTTTTGGTGAAGTTTAGTTGGAATGATGCCACATGGAGCCACCCGAGTCGTAGGTCGACCCACTGTGCTAGGCGAGCTCAATCCCCACCAGCTCCACTCTATAGTTATGTCATTTAGCTAGTGGGTTGGGCGGGTTCACTGGTGGTGGCCCTTCCCCCTGTTTTATAATATATTTAACATAGTTGTTGGGAGGGGTTGCAGGGTTGGTGAACTGCCACCCAAAATTTTCATTTTTTTAATATATATAGGCCAATGATATAAAAGTTTTCCATCAAATTTTAAGGGTTATTAGGAAAATTAAGGAGGTGACAAATTCGCCCTTTCCAACCTTTGTTTTCCATGCACCTTCTCTTCACCAAATTGTTGCCTCGTTAGTGACTGCCACTTGGCCAAGTTTGACCAGAAATTTGACTAGTTATAACTTGAGCATACGAACTCGGATTTGAGTGTCGTTTGCATTGTTGGAATTAGGGTGATGAGAAATACGATTTGGTCTTAGTTTCACTTCCAGCTGATGACTTTGATTTTGAAAAATTTTCAAGGCCATTCCTGTTTCTGGATCCACCTGGATCACTATTTAACATAGTTTGATAGCCATCTAGGGTTAAGGTTTTTTCATGTTTCAATTCTCAATTATGTTAGGGTTTTGGACCTTTAAAATATTCTTAAAATGACATGCATGAATAGGCCTACATATGAATAATGATAGTTGAGGTGGTATTCATTTGATACCAAAGTGGTCAACAAGGTAGGTCAACTTGTAGTAGACATAACTTGTGTATAAGAATTTTGATTAAGGGATTTTTGCACCGTTGGAAAAATATTAATATATATTAGAAGGTCAAAGGGATAGAAGCAATGCTTGCAAAGTTTTGACCCCCAAAAGGTCATTTGATGGCTCAAAATGGCTTTAGAGGTTCTTGGACCCCAAATCTCTATGAAGGAAAAGTTGACTTGGTGAAAGAGTTAAAGTTGCTAGGTCCATAGTAGTAATTTTTGGGAACATGGTTTTGGTGGCTTGTCATATTAAAGGCCATGGATGGAAAGTAATAAAGCCTTTAAACGAGCTAGAGATTCTCCATTGTAATGTGCCTGAGTTGAGTGGAGGGCTCACTTGGCAGGGCCAGGATGTTGGCTGACTTGAATGCTTTTAAGTCAAGGTCGGGATACATTTAGTCATAAGATAATAATAAGTCTATTATAAGGCTAGTTTTTTCCCTTTTCCCTAGTTGGAGTTTTCCAGGGTAAATCATGATGTTCATGGTTTATGTGTATTGTTATTATGTATGATTTTTATCATTATTTCTCTCACATTATTTTTAATCCTAACAAGTGGTATTAGAGTCAAGGGAACACAACATGTAGAAGGAGGCAATGGTTGCATACACGAAGAATGTTTGAGAGGAAATAGAGGTCCAACAAGGTGAGATGCAACAATGGAAGCAAGATATGTTGAGGAAAGAACCCAATGTGAGCAAGTGTGCATACTTGTGAAAATGGTGGCATGAGTAAAAGTAGTAGTAAAAAATATATAAAAACAAAATAAAATATCCTTACATGTATATGGGCATACTGGTTAGACATGAGTATTTTTCTTGGTAAAGTCTTGGGTTAGATCTAGGTGATAAGGGAGGACAACGTGTGGATTTCACTAAAAGAGTCAAAATTGTTAGGTCCATAGTGATGGTTTGCGGCACATGGTTTTGGTGGCTAGTGGTATTAGAAGCCATGTATTACAAGTGATAAATCTTTAAAAGGGTTGGAGGTTCTCCATTGTAATGTGCTTGAGTTTTGTAGAAGGTTCACTTAGCACTACAAGGATGTTGGCTAACTTGGATGCTTTTAAGCCAATGCATGGTTGCCTCTAAGCCATACGATAATAATATATTATTATTAGGATGGTTTTCCCCAAGTTAGGGTTTTGGAAATAAATCATGGTGTGCATGATTTATATGTATTATTACTTTGTATGGATTTTATTGTTATGATTTTTCCACCCACATAATACCAAAATAGATGAAAATTTATATAATGATCCACTCCAAATCATCACCACATTTTATGTAAAAAGGAACTTTAAAGATAACACACCTAGATCTATTTATTTATATAAGTAAAAAAGAAATGCAAAGCTTCAATCCTAATCGTCTCCAATTCCATAGAATGAACAATTATATATTTTCTAAAAATCTCCTCTCCCCTTCAAAATGGATGTAATTTGAATTCTCTACCTATTCCAAGTGAAATTATTATAAACAAAAGTATAATCATGTAACAAATTTCTTTTATTATTTGAATTTGGAATAAATCCAATAATTTTAATAATTCAAAATTCTAATAATTTTTAAAAATTTAAACAATATTCTTAAAAACATTCGCTTCATCTTCGAATTTATTATTACATTCTCCTTAAATTATATAAAAAAAATAACAATTTACTATAAATTAACTTATTTATAAAATTTAAAAAGGAACTGTACTGCTTCTTTATGAAATTTATCTGTGTAAAAAAAAAAATCTATAAATCCTAGATAGTGAATCAACCAAAAACCACCTTAAATCTAAACCCAGTTAAAACCATGCAACGGTTAGATAATGAAACCACCAAAAAAAAAAAACTCATCGCCCACTAAAAGGATAAAAAAGGGAATTTGTCTTTATATACATTATGTGAAACCACTAAAAGTCCCGAAATGTGTCAGGTTAGGCCGCTGTATTGTTCTGAGTCTGGAACATGTGCGTCCTTGAACCTAGTCTGAAGCTTTAAGTCCATTAATGTAATGGAGGAGCAGAGTGGATTTTGCTGGAGGGAAAATGGATTGGGAATTTTGATTTGAAAACTGGAATCAGCTTTTCCTGGCGGTATGGAGAGGTATATAGCCTGGCCGTATATAATTTAAAGACATAGGTATAGATATTGACGTTTTGAATTTCTTGAATTTTCAGATCTTGGATGTTGTCAGTTGGCTGAGAGATGTTTGTCATTCAAAATTATAGAGCCGGAGTGATGAACTGTCCGCTGGATTTTGTTCTTAGGATCAAAAGCTTGTTCACCAAACCGGCCATGCTCCTTCAAACTGAATGGATCGCTCAGAGAAAATCTTGCAGTTATTTTTTTGCTTCCTTTATTTTCTGACTGTCTAATTGGTTTAGCCACGATCTTTAAGATAATGATTTCTTTGTTCAATATATTTAATGATAGTTTGAAAAAACCATTTGATGATATATTGCTAAGGTGCTTTATCTAAAGTAGTGGACCTTAAAAAAAAAATCAGGTTTCAGCATTGGCTTGCAAATTCTAGAGTAACATGGTTTCTGTTTTGTTTTTTTTGTTTTTTCTTTTCTAATTTAAATTTTGTTCGTTTTTTCTTTTCTAATTTAAAATTAGTGTTGATATTTTTTTATGTCTAATAAAATTTTATTCATGATTTTGGTAATTAAACCTTTTCTACCAAAGAAAATGAAATTCACTTGTATCTTCAAATGTGAGAAGATTTCAGGAAAAAAATAATAATCATAAATCACTTGATGCTTCGAAACATTATCCTCCTGGACTTTTAAGTGAATCACAATGTATTTTCAAAACTCCTCTGAGAAGATTTTAGGGAAAAAATTACTTAATGCTTCTAAACATTATTATCTCCTTTACTTTTAATTGAATCTCTACAGTGCCATTTGTTAGCAATGTATCTTCAAAAATCTCTGCAATTCCATTTGTTAGCAATGTATCTTCAAAACCCCACTAAACATTATCCTCTTTGACTTTTAACTGAATCTCTACCATGCCAATGTTGGAAATACTGAGAGTGGGGGTGAATCAATATTTCTTTTCAATTGTTATTGTTACCAGTGAAAACATTTATATTTAGAACACAAGATGAACAACGAGAATAAATGCTTTTCTTAATATAATATTTGCAATAAAATAGATACAATATATCTATGATTCCAGTCTGTTGCCAAGCACCAATTTGGACTTAGGAGCACCAAATACCATGACACCAATCCTTCCAACTTCTGAGGCACCAACCCCAAGGGTTCCAACCCTCTTGTCAAGGCATGTTTGATAGTAATGTTCTGCTCTCAAAAATCTTCTTTACTGAGTTCTGTTTGTTTATAGCTTCACTGTAGTATCCATTCTACAACATCAATGCAAATCAGTGTTCATATGAAGAAGTCTATACAACTCTTCATACTGTCCACACAGAGTCTACAATAGCCATCATGGTCTCTGACAATGGCTCCACATAGCTTTAGTGAGTCTACTATTAGTTGCACTAAACTCTAATTAATTCATCGCTGGTCTAAGCCTTTCACATGTTAGCCCGATCAGTAGAGTTGCTCGTCCGTCAGCTTCCTCCTGTCCTGTTGGACCTTCAACTGCCTCTTGTATTGTTGGACCTTCAGCTTCCTCTTGTCCTGCTGGACCTACCGCTGCCTCTGTTTCTTCCAGTTTTTCCAACATCTAAACTTTCCTTGTTCTCTGCTTTATATTCCTGATACCCCTGACCTTTGGCTTCCTTTCTCTGTTGGCTCTTCGGCTTCCTCTGCGCTCACTCTTTGGTTTTTTTTGTCTCTTCAAATCCATCAATACAAACAGGACACATTAATGTGGAAGAGAAGCCGAATTACAATAGCGTTACATATTAAAAAATATCAAAGAGGCCTTTTTTTAATATTCATACAATTTACATTAACTGTTCACAGAAACCATATAAGAGAGACTATAGCCATATAGATGTTCCACATGCCACGTCATCCTTTTATCACAATCGCCACTTTAATATGACAAGGCCTTAAGCCTTTAAACCCGAGACCATACAATATATCGGAATACAAGGATGCACAAGAAATACACGGAAAATATATCCTCTGAACACATAAGCCCAGACTTCAAATGCATTACACCGCATCTATAACTTCATCAAGTCCATTCCTTCACAACTTTATTGCAATCAATAGATTTGCACATAACATAGCTAATTCCCCGATACCCAGACATGATATTATGTTAAACTGTTTTAATAACTCCGTCGGGTCCATATATATATATATATCATCGCTTTCAATGTTTGAAGGCTTTACAAGAGGCTTGCGATATGCGATGGATGCGATAATATATTAAGTCATATTGCAATGGTCTAGTTAGGTCCATATATATATCGCTATTGTAGTTTTAACTTGACAAGGCTTAAAACATTGCGATACATAACTCTCGATATGGTGGACGCGATATATCATTAGGGCGTGATATAATAGGACCATCAGGTCCGAAACTATATATCGCAATTAGAGGTTTTGGGGGTGACAACCCTTTAAGACTAATGACACAATGGATGAGATATTACATTAGTGTGGTTTATAATGGAGCCGCGGGTCTGTGTTATTATTGCATCTATATAATATATATACTCCTCCGTTATTAACTTTGGTTAATGTGGACTTAACCCATAACCCTTTATCCCCTTTAATTCTATTATAACCCTCGTATAATGGGAATATACACAAATACATGGAAACTTACATTTTCCACTTTTCCATAGCGTTGACGCGTTTATCGATGCTTACCTTTATCAGGCTCATTCTCCACCGTAGATTTCCCTCCATTAGATCTGACGGTTGATATTACACTCGAAGTTTCAAAACGTCTGTTGGTCCTTCGCCATCGATCACCTCCCGCAAGATCCAACGATTCACAAGGATTTCGGGTGGACAAGTAGCTCGAGGATTACCCGTCTGAAAAAAAGTTTCCTCTCTCTTCCTCGCTGCTATGTTTTTCTCGGTTAATGGAATCGGGCGCTCTCCTCTAAATACCACTTACCGCTCAGTGTCCGCTCAAAAACCACTGCCACTGCTACAAATTCGCCTTTTGGAATATAACCACGTGCATTCACTTTGACTTTAACCCGATATTATATACTTTAACTCGATATATGTGGTTATATACTTTAACCAGATATATACTCCTCCGCTCTTTTCTGGTCTAATATGACTTTGTGATGGCTTTCGATGCACTGCTCCAATAGCTCTTCTATGATATTCCTCTGATATCGCATGATATGGCTCCTTTGTTAATTGCACTTCCGTTGGCTTCTCCTCTTGATGCACGTTCCTCTTTGTTCCTTCTAATGAACAATATGGCTCCTCTGTTAACTGCTCTTCCGCTGGATTCTCCTCCTAATGCATGTTCCTCTTCTAATGGCTTCCGATACTGCTCCAATACCTCTTCTCTACTTTGATAGTTCAGCTCTGATAGCTCCTATGACTTCCGATATTCTCTCCAATGGCTTGATTGTCTTGGCTTTCTCTGGTTTCTCCTCATGGCTTCTTGCTCCTGTTTCTTCACAGATTTACTCTACTTCTCCTTGGCCTCACATCATTGTTTACTCATCCAGAATATTGCCATATTGACATCCATGACAATCTAGGTCAACAACCATTTGTTAGCAATGTAGACTGTCTCATTAGGTTAGTTATCACTTGTGATATTCTTTCTTGTCACACTCCTTGAAAATTACTTGCCCTCTTGATTTTAATCTCCAAAAATGTCTCCCTCGAAAATTACTTGCCCTCTTGATTTTAATCTCGAAAAATGTCCTCCTCGAAAATTACTTGCCCTCTTGATTTTAACCTCGAAAAATATCCTAGGATACAGGAATGTATGAATAATGTGTTTATGGTTTGTGCAGTGATAATATTCAATTCACACCACTTTTCTCTCCATCTGCTTCCCTCTCCATGTATCTTCAAACCCCCCTGTGAGAAGATTTTAGGAAAAAAATAGTAATCATAAATCACTGAATGCTTCTAAACATTATCCTCAACTTTTAATTGAATCTCTACAATGCCATTTGTTAGCAATGTAGACTCTCTCATTAGGTTAGTTATCACTTGTGATATTCTTTCTTGTCATGCTCCTCCAAAATTACTTGTCAAGCCAGGAGTAACTCCAGAAAAACTAATTCGTTTATTCAATTAGGCAGCTATCTATTATATACATGAATGTGATCGTTCAGTTCATCTTCTTGATGACTGTTCACATTCAATTCTCCCAATCACTGAGGATTAGGTGTCAACATTCCCCCCCTTAATCTAAAGGGATGTTGGTGAGTCCAAGCATCGTTCTGAATCTTTCAAGCTTTTCTCTTCCAAGCGCTTTGGTGAAGATGTCTGCAATTTGCTCATTTGTGAAACAATGACGGAGATGGATTGTTTTGGCCTCAACATGATGTCGGATCAGATGATATTTAGTATTGATGTGCTTTGTACGGTCATGGAACTTTGGGTTCTTGGCCAACTTTATCACAGAGGTGTTGTCAATCATGAGTGGAGTTGATTGTACTTGTTTTACCTGCAAATCTTCAAGAATTTTTCTGAGCCACACAATTTCTTTCGTTGCTTCAGCTGCTGCCACGTATTCTGCTTCTGTTGTGGAATCTGCTGAAACTGATTGTTTGCGTGATCTCCAAGAGACAGCTCCTGATCCAAGACTCATAGCATATCCTGAAGTATATACTCCAGTTTCTTTGTCTCCATCGAAGTCTGAATCAGAGTATCCAATCAAGCTGAAGTCGTCCACTTGTGTATACTTGATTCCAAGGTCTTGAGTTCCCTTCAAGTACCTTAGAACTCTTTTTGCAGCAGACCAATGTCCTTCAAAAGGCTTTTGCATAAACCTGGAGAGGATTCCAACAAAAAATGAAATGTCTGGTCTGGTAGTAGTGAGGTAGATGAGACTTCCTACAAGCTGTCTATACTTTGTTGCATTCTCAAATTCCTTTCCTTCAATAGATGTGAGCTTTAAGTTTTGTTCCATTGGAGTAGAAAGAGGATTGCACTCTGTCATGCCAAATCTGTTTAACAAATCTCCAATGTATTTCTTTTGAGAAAGAAATATGGATTTTGGATGTTGGGTTACTTCAATGCCAAGATAGTAATGAACATAGCCCAAATCAGTCATTTCAAAGATTTTTCCTAATTCTTTCTTTATGGATGCAATATAACTTTCATTGTTCCCTGTCATTAAAAGATCATCTACATATACCACAAGATATACAACTGTTTTTCCAACTTTCTTGACAAATAAAGTTGCATCATCAAGATCAAATGATTGAAGTTGAGTTTCAGAAGATGCTCAGTTAGCTTTTCATACCAGGCTCGTGGTGCTTGTTTGAGGCCATACAAGGACTTCACAAGTTTGCATACTTTATGTTCATGTCCTTTCACAGCAAATCCTTCAGGCTGGGACATAAAAACATTTTCTTTTAGATCTCCATTCAAGAAGGCAGTTTTTACATCCATTTGATGGACTTTCCAACCGTTCTGAGCTGCTAGTGCAAAGAGTGTCCGGATGGTGGGCCATTTTGCTGTGGGAGCAAAATTTTCCTCATAATCGACCCCTTCCTTCTGTGCAAAACCTTTTGCCACAAGCCTAGCTTTGTGCTTGTCAAGTGAGCCATCAGCTTTGTACTTGTTCTTGTAGACCCACTTGCAGCCAATTGGTTTGGTTCCAAATGGAGGATCAACCAGCTTCCAAGTGTCGTTCTTTATGAGGGCATCATACTCCTTTTGCATTGCTTCTTTCAATTCATCATGAGAAGCAGCTTCTTTAAAGGAAGTTGGTTCAAAATCTGTAGACAAGTTCAATTCACAATCACATAAGAAACATCCATATCAACATGTGAATTAGAGTCATCCACATCACCTCCATTTTGCCGGTTTGAATTTCTAGTTCCTGTCTTTCCAACCTCATCAAGATGAACACTTTCAAGTGTCTTTGTCAGCCACTTTGGGGGACCTTTTTCAAATGGTCCAGGCTACTCTATTGATTGAGTTGGGACTAAATCAAGATTGAGTCTCCCAATTCTATCAATCACATCACTTAAAGCATCATCTATTGTTGGAGTTTCATGCGGGGGAGAGTGTTCTTCAGAAGAACATTTCACATGTTAATCTAGTATAGGAATCCCCCCTTCAAGATGTGGAATCTAATTATCAAATTCTTGAAATGATTCTGCTTTTGTGAATCTATCCAAGCGATCAAGTTGTTGCTCAACAACATTGTCAGTTTTGGATGATTCAAGAAAAATTACATCTCTAGATACAACAAACTTCTTATTTACTTCATCATAGAGGTGGTATGCTTCGAAGGTGTTTGAATACCCCAAAAAGATACACTTACGACTTCTAGCACCAAGTTTGTTTCTATGTACCTTTGTTATCAAGGCATAACAGGTGGAACCGAAGACCCTAAGATGCTTTACTAAAGGAACATGTCCATACCACATTTCATATGGAGTCTTGTTTCATATAGCGTTAGATGGACATCTATTCTTTCTATATACAGCACATAGAACAGCATCAGCCCAAAACATTAACTTTACATTTTTGAAGAAGAGCATGGATCTACCATATTTAATATTGTCCTATTCATTCTTTCAGCTACACCATTCTGTTGGGGATTATAAAGCACAATTGTTTGATGTTTGATCCCATGTTGGTGAAGATAGTTTTCAAATTAATTTGATGTGTATTCTTTTCCATTATCAGTGTGAATAGACCCACTATGAGATTGTGCATCATTTTCAATCCATTTATGAAAATTCATGAATGTTTTAAAAGCATCATATTTGTTCTTCAATAAATAAACCCAACACATTCTAGTGTACTCATCAATAAATGTCTTGATATATTTATTTCCATTTGCAGAAGGAACGGGCATTGGACCACATAAATCTGAATGAATGAGTTCAAGTTTTCTATGTGCTATTGAATGTGAATCATGAAAAGACTGTTTGCTATGCTTTCCTAGAATGCAAGCATCACATTGCTTAGGTTTCCTAGGAATATTAGGCAAACCAACAACACCATTTTTTTTCAACAAGTGGAGACTATCATAGTTCAAATGTCCAAATCTAGCATGCCATAATAAACTTGATGGAAGTGTACCTTCTTCATCATAATAATTGTATGAGAAATGTTGTGCACAAGTAGAGGTTCCTTGCAGCTTGAGAAGCCTTTCTTCTTCTATTCCCCTCATGACAAGTGAGTGGTCAGATGCTTTTCTTACTTCAAGCTTGCCATCAAACATATGAATGGAGTGACCTTGCTGGCGAATGTGGACCAAGGACAACAAGTTTCTCTTGAGTTGTGGGAGATATAGAACATGATGCAGAAGAAATTCTGGAAGGCTAGGAAGTTTAAGCCTGATTGTGCCAAGCCATGATGGCTTGATTTTTGATTGGTCTACAAAGTATACTACTCCATCAACATTGTCAGTGAAATCTTCAAAAAATCTTTTCTATGAGTCATGTGGTAGGTTGCTCCTGAATCAAGCAACCAATCATTTTTCCAAGAAGCAAGTGAAGCATTAAATAAATCTTCATTTAGTCCAATGTTACATTGTGCCACAACATAGTGAGCGGATTCAAGTGCTTTACCTTTGTCTCTATAATCAGTTTTACCTTTCTGTTGGTTTCTTTTCTGCTCAATTTTGTCCGAGGGTAGCTCACATGCAAAGGCATCATGTGATCCATTTCTTTTGCACCGAATACAGTGCAAATCTACCTTTTCTCCTTGAGAATGTTTTCCCCCCGCCTCTGAAATATCTTCCTCTTCCTCTTCGGCCACCTCTTCCTCTTGTAGAATCTTGAGCAGGATGCTTTTCTTTATGAGCAAGGCACATAGCCTCTTCAAAAGAGTCAGGGGCTGTCTTCTTTCCAAAAGCTTTCTCTCTTTTAGAAAACTTTTTCACAAGAGACTCAAAGGTGATATCTTTGAGATTTCCATTTGCTTGCAATGATTCAAGATAATTGGAGTAAGTACGATAAAGTGCCTTCTAAAAAGCGATAAGAGGAATATCCAATTCAACCTTAGTGGATTTGATATCATGCATTATAGACATTACTTCAGATGCAAGAGCAAGAGGATCATTATTTTGTAGTTCAAGAGTGAAGAGTTTAATCATGAGTTGAACAACTTCGAGTGTAGAATGTGAGTCATAGAGTTCTTTTAGCTTTTGTAAGGCTTCAAAGGCAGTGGAATATGATGAAATATGACAACTCACCTCTTCATTTACAAATGATACGATTAATGCATAAGCTTTTTTGTTCTTGTTTTCCCAAATGACGAGCTCTTTGTCTGAGGTAGGTTGTATTGGTTCATTGTCTCCGTCTCCAACACACACTCCTTTCCATAACTCATTGAAAATGAGGGTGTGTTTTATCATCCAGGACCATTCAGGATAGTTCTCCTTTCCAGTGAAAACTATTCCCACCATGGATATGATTGAATGCATTCTGTAAAAAAAAAAAAAACTTCTGCTAATAGAAAAATAACTCTGCCAATATACAATAAAATTGTACTTCTGATGGTAATTTTTTTTTTTTTTTTTACATTTCAAAAAGGCATTCTCTCCATGTACTATCTTTGTCTTTAATGAAAATATAAAACATAAATCAACCAATCTCAAAAGATTTCAAATCTCTTCCTTATATACCAATATGTACACCAATACTTCACGCTACATCTTTATGCAACATATTTTCTCCAAACATATCTGCTCCAACATATTTTCTCTAAAAGTATTTGATCCAACATATTTTCTCTAAACGTATTTTCTCCAAATGCCTCCAATGTGTTAACATACTAATTCCTTCAACATATTACATTCATGATCCAAAGTATTAAATGCTCCAATGTTTAATACAAAGGCATCCAGCATTATATACAAATACTACTCCAATGGTAATTTTATATAATGTAATATATGGCCATTAAAAGCATCACATATAATGGAGCCAAAAAGTATCATGTATGTGAAGCACGTTACCACACAATGAAGCATGCAGGTGTGCTTAAATTAAATTCGTAGGCAGTTTCTATAGGAGCATATCAGGCGTATGTTGCAACAGAGGAATGGCGTTGATGGTAGCCAGTTATTCAATCGAGATCACCCAAGTGAAGTCAAACTGTGGTGAAGGTCTATTAATGTCGACTCCAGCAACACAGTTTCACACCAATCTGCTCCGTATAGGGGTGATCGTGAACAAAGCCGAGAAACGGTGGAGAAGAATGTCAACTTTATAGAAGATCAGTTGTTGCCCTCAAAAAAGAGAAAGAATGGGATGATTGATTCATCCATTGAACAAATGGAGCAGGTCATTTCGTGCTGATAATGATTCAGGCTAACGTGGAGCAAGTCACTGCATGGAGCAGGTCATTCAAGCTACACAAATAGCAATTAGGA